>APFE031275309.1:0-15800 GCA_000404065.3 Pinus taeda | reverse complement strand
ACCACATCAAGTTCAACTGTATCAATAAAATGTGCAGTAATTGCAAAGCGCAATGTGCACTTTCTTGAAACTTGTAAATTTGCATCCTTGCAAATCCATCCAAGTGGACATGGCTTCGGATGTGGAACGGCCTCAAGTTTAAGCTGCTTGACCAAGTCTTCTGATATAAGGTTTGCTTGTGACCCACTATCAAAAAGTGTGTGAATCTTAGTATGTTTTGAAATCACCCTCACATGAAACAGTTCAATTCTTTCTTCCTCATTAGGAGCTTGTACATGACAATTTGAGGTACTAGTGCTGGCTTGAATTTCCATTTCTTTTCCCTTCAAGGTTTTCAAACCCATGGCTGTATTTTTGGTTTCATCACCCGAATCATTCCCTAAATCTTGTGGAGTAGATGTAGTAGTAGCAGTTTTCTGTTTCCCTTTGGATTTGTTAAACTGAGGTCTTTTTTCAGGATGTAATTTCCAACAGTTTTTCTCCTCATGGCCTAGTTTATAACAGTGTTTACAGATCACTTTCTCACTCTCCTATTTGACAGATGCATTATTTTTTCCCTTTCCCTTGGAGGTTTTCTCTTTGTTTTTCCCCTTAGTGGGCTTGTTTCTACCCTCTTCAACTGTGTTTTTCCCCTTGCCTCTAAATGGGTAGCTTGGACACAAAACTCATCCAAGCTAGTAGGGTTAAACATCAAGATGGTGTGTCTAAGGTAGCTATGCAAGCCACCAATATACTTCAGCAAGGTATCTTGGGTTTGTAAATCTACCCCTAACAAGAGAGTTCTTCTACTAAATTCTTGGGTGTAGTCTTGGACATTCTGACCCTTAAGTTGTCTGAAATTTTTCCAGTTCATAATGGCTTTCTGCATGTGAGAAAGAGGATAATTTTTTTTTTTAATGGCTAACATAAAGTCAGTCCATGTTAAGGTAACCTTACCAAATTTCTTGATCTCCTCTTTGGTCTTGGCCTCCCACCAGATCAATGCTGCTCCATCCATTCTCAAAGAAGCCAACTGAATCTTTGTGGCATCATCATGCATATTCTGGATCCTCAAGTAAACTTCCAACTGCCTAATCTAGTTGTCAAGATTTTCTGCATTCACTTCATCATTAAACATAGATAATTCGAATTTTACATCAAGCTTCAAAAAAGGACTTTTTCCAAAGGATCTATGCTTATGCACAGAAGAAGAAGACAAGGATGAAGAGGAAGGAGGTGACGATGGGGGTGGTGGATCACCATTATCTCCATGTCCTTTCTTGGAATGATCATCATCCTTCTTACCTCCCAAACAACCCTCTCCTTCAAGTGGATGTTTGGACCCTTCTCCAGCCAATTTCTCATTTCTTTCTTGGTACAATATCCTCACCATTTCAGTGAGGTCCAAGAAATCCTTTCTGAAGACTCTTTCTTCTTCTCTTGGATCCGTGTCCGCGGGAATTTCTCCTTCCTGTTCAGACATTCTTGAAGCTTCTGCTGAGACTCTTGAGGGTGAAATTGAAGGTGATGGATCTCTGGCCTTCCTCCTTGATTGAGGATTCTCCCGTTCTCTAGTTAACTGTCCTTCCCCTCTTTTAAGTTTCAACCTGGTAAGCATCAATACTTGCAAGACAATTAGAAGATCTTTGCACAAAAACAATCAAAAGACAACTACACCAGAGATTGACTGAAAGAGCATTTATCTACTTTGCAATTGTATAACAAGAGCATTTCGAAGGCTCCTGGCTTGTTTCAGGCTCTGTCTATAGCTTATTTGACTGCTTTTGATACAAAGAAACAACAACATAGCTCTGATACCAACTTGATCTGAATTTGAAACTACTTGAAAAAGGTTTGCAAGGTATTCAATTCAGTAGTAAACATGTTTAAAAGATTCCCATGTCTTTCAGTAAAGAAACAAATGAAATTTTCAGCTGTTCATGATCCATTCAAGCATTAGCATAATTATTTCCTTTTACTGTTTAACACATTAAAATGAATTTTTTTCTGCAAAATAAATCAACCACAGATGTAAAAGAAGTTGATGAAGCAATTCACCCCTCCTGGGCTACGTTTGATGGGTCCAAGGCTCCCAAATGGGTCAGTCCTCATTCTAAATAAATGCTCAAAATGAATTTACAGCTGAATAGAAGTCTCTACAGGTGAAATAGACTGTAAAATCATATTCATAACACATGAATCCTTTCGGATTGACTGTTGGTTCACCTCTAATGGATACCTGCAACCTAATACAGTTCTCTCAATACTGAGCCCTAGTGGCTCCTAGAACTTTCACGGCTCCAAAACCTATGAAAATGGCCTCTGATGGGTGAAATACCTGTGCCAATGGCTTCTGAACGTCCACAATACCCAAAATCAAAAGGAAAATCGTCCAAAACCGCCTTTCCTAGCCAAAGTTATGGCCATTTAATGATAATTGCCAGTTTCCCTTAAAAGAACTCCAACTAACTTTAGTGGAGGCCAGTTAGCTCCGCCAAATCTGGGTGTCCGCCAAATTTGGCACCACCACCAACAACCCCGCCAACTTCGCGTTAACCGCAGGCTAAACTTTTGCATGTGACCGTTTGATGGTTTATCTCAGATTTCGCGCCCAGTGGTTAGTGCTCTGGCCCTTGGTTCCTGGGCACGGTCATATGGCATGGGGGCTGGCCCCCTTATTTTCCCGCCCGTAGCAAGTTTTAAACTTTAAATATTGACCGTTCAACGAGGACCGTTGTGGCCCAATGGTAAGGCGTTAACCTTGTGCAATGTAGGTCGGGGGTTCAATCCACAACCCCACCAAATTTTACCATATGCGCCCCAATACATGTGCTGACGTCATCCTGGGCCATGTGGAGGCCTCTGGGCTTGCCACGTGGCAGTTTCTAATTGGCCCGCTCTAAAGGAATATTCCAAAGAATATTCTATGGAATATTCTTTTTTAATTTTTTTTGAAAATTCAAAAATTAAGGGTTATTGGGCGATTTTGTTGTTGACGTAGCTTTCACATATGATGACCGTTTTTCGAACCGTTTGTGGCGCCAGAATCGAGAGGACGAGATCTATCTGGTTGTTCAAGTTTGAGCCAATATTGAGAACTTTCAAGTTTGAGCATTTTTCGACACTTGGGACATGAGCCCCTGATCACTTGCAAACATGGATGGTGATATGGGTCTTACTGCACCATGTCATCAAATGGGGGGGAGTGGGTGGGTATTGGAATTTTTGTTTTGTTTTTATGACTGAATGAAAGCACTAATGCAATGCACTTTTCTATTTTTGAAATAAAATATGCAATATTTTTTTTTTGTAAAAAGTAAGAAGAAATGAATCAACTAGGGAGGATAACAATGCATACTTTGACAACTCCCTGCCAATAGTGCCAAAAAGTGATGAGCCTCAGTATTGCAACAAGAATGTTGCAACTCCCAAGGCCACTAACTTTAATTATCAACCTTGGGCTTGTACAAACTTAAGAGGTATCGAAACTATATGTGCAGCATATAATGTCTCCTCCATTTGCTGTAATGATGTAATGGAGTGCATCTACTGAAATCAAATCCTAAACTAATTTCAAAAAATGAAATGCTCGAAATGGAAACCTTAACCTATTGTAAAAAATAAAGTACAAGGAAAGAAACCTATTCTAATTGCATAAAGATCATGAACTAAATGTAAAAGAAACCTAGCTTAACCATATTTAACACATGTGATGATTTAAACTAACTGACCATGGAGTCTAATCTAAGGAGTATTAAATTCTATGTGCATCTTCTAATTAAGAAATAAAAAGAACTATTTTTCTTTATCTTTTCATTTTTTAAAGGCAAATGCTAATCTTTCCTTGTTGTTTGGCAAGGGAGATAGGTGTGGAGGAAGAGAGGTACAATGGTTTTGATGGATTGGAGGTAAAGTAGATGCCTAATGCTAGCTTAAATGATGATTATTGTCAATTTGGGCTCAAAACAGACCACTACAGGATTTCCTACAAGATGTACTAGTTCCTACATGATCCCCTGTTTTATTACAAAAAACAGGCTGAAAGCTTAGGAAGTTCTCTAGAAGGTGGAATGGAGCTTGGTAAATGTGGATAATGTAATAATAAAAGATGGATGTGGTGGACACTACCCAAAACTCAAGAAAGGGCTTCAAGATTGGTATATTTACTCAATGGAAATGGCAATTTTTGCTTATAAAACAAGAATTCAGATTGAGACATTAGTGGATTTGGCGACATGGGTGGATGAGGCAAGATGAGGTATTCATGCAATGTAAAAGCTCCTGAAACAACACATATTATTGTATGCATCTATCCACAAATTCATATATGCATGGAAAAGATTTATTAAATAATGGAAAATTACTAGTCTAAAATCCAAAAATTCGAGAACAAGTGAGCTAGTAAATCTATCAAATGCCTAACCTAATCAAGTGAAAATGCAATGGGGTAATTTTTTATTTTTTTTATTAAATAGAATGATTTTTTGATCTAATGCAAGTGGAACCAACGCGATTGAACCTCGCTATCATGCTCTAAAAAATAGTAGAAATTTATTGTTCTTTGCTATAAAGGAGTTCAAGAAACCTAGATTTGGGAATAAGAATACTAATCCAAGTAGCTCAATTATTACTATGACCTTCCAAAAAAATTTCAGGGATGGAATAATGCTTGTGATCCTGCCAAATAACTTACATCAACCATTTAAGCCAATCAACAAGAAATCATTCATACTAAATGCAAAATTAGAAAGAAACAAAAACAAGAGATGCATGTGAATAAGAAGTGAAAACAAGGAAAGAAAAAGATACAAAAGGGATTTGAGGCTCCTAGGATGTCCAAGCCCAAAGAAAATCAGATACCTATGGAGGAGAACACGATTTAGAATCCGAACACGACACCAATCTTCATTATTTTCATCAATACAATTACATCACTGCAAGAAAATACAATGAAGCTGTAAAAATATGAGTTCTCTCCACAAGAAAACTAATAAAAATATTTCCCTAGAGGAAAATTAGACGTGGTAATTATACAAAATGATTAGGAATCATTCCCCATGAAAGGAGGAATATTTTCCCACCAAAATCGCTTTATTAGTGGATCTTGTTCCTAATACTAAGAATCTACATTAAATGGCAGGGAACACATTCCTATATTTTTTCAATCATTGGTGTTCCACAATCTGTGCCATAATTCCATAATATATTGTTGAATTATTATATAATATTGATCCTCATGTAGTAGGGAGAATGTCCCTAAATTATATCGTCCTCCAAATCTTCATAATCTGCCCAATATTCTCATAATATTCCACAAAAATAAATAAGATTAGGCACAAATATGCAATTATTCATAAACCTTCGTAATGAATATATTAAAGTTACAAATACATTATCTAATGAAAAAATAGAGGTTTAATGTGCTAAAGGATAGTTAGATGGGCCTTAATTTATGACTAATTCAGAGGCATGGGACTTAATTTATGTATAATTTAGAGGCCCATTAGACAGTGCTACAAAGGGTCATGCTTTGCTATGTTGTCCAAGTGGTCAGTGTTGTCATGTTGTCAAAGTATGCTAATTTTTTTTATCACAATTTAAAAGTTCTCACAAGTTTACTTTCCTCTCACACTTATCTCTCAAGTTTACTTTCCTCTTGAAAATCTCTCTAACTAAACAACCCTACTTCACTGAACTTCAACTGAGTTGCACTACACACTCTCAGCCCTCAGTGGTGCTTCTCTACTGCCTAGAAATGTGTATCTCTTGAGGTTGTCCTTTGGTTAGTTGCACTATGCAATCCCAAGGGTAAGTAACATACCTCCCTTCCTAGAACTATGTAGAAACTACTTCAAGGCCTGACCTAAACTGTGCACTTCACAAGATCAATCATCAAGCCTTCTTCACGTTTGCTAGGACTCGACATTGCGTAGAGACTTGAGCCTACACTACTACCAAAAATTGCACAGAGATGTCCTCCCAATGACCTCCCTCAACTGGGACTCACCGCTCTCAAAAATGGTATAGAACTATCTTATGGTCCCTCTAATGTCCTTCATTGTCTTCCCTCTGGAAACTACGTAGAGGTGTCCCTCAGGGTCCCACCTTGTAGCTGCCACTAGTGTTCTCAACTATGCAATCCTGCCTCCTATTAGCCTCTGCACAGTTTTCCCTAACATTGAAGACTGTGCTCAGAAGTTCCTTTGCCAAGCCCGAGCTACACCCTGTGTAGTCTCAATGACCATTCCACCTCCATGTCACCTAGAACTGCATAGTTACTGGGCCCTCTTCCCATCCTATCATCTATTCCGAGCTCGAAATACGGAAAATAATTCATGCATATTAGACTAGGAGGTTTTTGATTTCACGTTGTTCTATCATGAGTGAATTGTAGCAACAGGTAAACTGATGGACCATAGCGAGATGACGAACAAGATGAAGAAGGAGAACAAATTATAGAATACGTACATTTAGCTGGATGGAAGATAGGAGCGCATCCATGAGAAAGTGAAAATAACACATGCATTCAACCATATTGCAAGACCAATACCATTGAATACCCCACAACATCAAGCCATGCAGAGGAAAAGACAAAGCACACATGACAATACATCCATCACATAGCAGTGCAACAACTTGACATGGACACCACAACCAACCAGTACATGTCAGTAGTGTCATGTCAAGTTTTGTCATCAATTGTCAAGTCCACATCATTATTATGGGCCATATCTGTTGTAACTGAATGTAGTGTAAAGTGGACATCCGATGCACACACACATGAAAATGAAGAGTCATCTCAGTTCAAAAGTCATAGGAAGTTGAACATTCATGAGGGTAATCCAAGAGTCACAAGGGTCAAGCATCACCCTTGGCTATATATACCCCTCCCATTTTATGAGCAAGGAAATTTCAACTTGGCTCCTCTCACATAGGCTTGAGAGTAGACATTCAGTTCTTTGAGGAGTGAGGAGTGGCTCCAATGTCCCACTACTAGAAATATTGACATATGGTGTATGAACTGAATTTTCAAAAGCCTAGTAAGGCCAACACATTTTCATGCATGTTTGGTAGATGTTTGTAAGACTATTCTTTTAGCATTTGTAATGCATTTTTTTCACTTGTACAAAGATAGTTGAACTACTTCAGTTGTTTTAGTACTTACATTGTTGGGAATGTTTTGTATTGGTTATCACCACTATCTAATCCTAATGGACTACTCTGCGGGATATTAGTGTTACATAAAAAATTTTCAATGTCCCTCTACTCCTTGTCTACGATCCTGGAGGAATTCTACAATGGACCCGACATGCTTTTCCATCATGAAGAAACTCCTAGTATGTCCCTCTTCATGAGAAGAATAATTCCCCTTTACACCATTTCCCAAGAATCTTTCTTCTATCCCGGTTTACAAGAACAACACTACTAACCAGTTCTCTTCTCGTGCCAATTTACAGAGGTTAAAACTAGCCCTCACGTAGATCAGAGTGAATGAGCCATTTTCTATTCATGCTGGTCCTCTTTTGGAAGTTTTTTTAAATAAGGAGCTGAAGCTTCCATGTCTAGAAGCTTCGTAATGGAAGTCTGGTATATGGTTGGGCCGGATAGAGTCAAGGAAATCAATTTGGGTTCCTTTCCCCTATTAGGATGGAACAATCTCAAGATATAAGACCTTCTCCCATGATGAGAGGAACCATCTCCCATCCATCCAAGCTATATAAACCGCTCTTTTTCCCAAGCAAAAGCTAGTTGGAGTTTTGGAGCAAGTTTGAATAACCAACAAGTCATCTATAGCTTGTAGCTTTCTAGTGTATGTTTGAGGGAGAATAGTGTGGTTTTGGTTTGGTTTGAGACTAGAGGGAAAGAGGCCTTAAAACTTCCATTGTTGGGGTTATCCATGAATTTCTAGCAGAAGTGTGGGAACCCAGATATGTTGGAGGAGACAAGCAACGTCAAGGCACAGGTTGTAATCTCTTTGTGATTTATATAAATGCAACTATTGATTGATTTCCTACATGAAGTGTCATTTTACATATTTATGGCTTAATGTTCCTCGACCTATTAATTAGGATGAATACAATATTTTATACTATCATGTTTTTTATTGTTGTTGTTTGCTTGTTTCATGTATTCGAAGGAAGGAAATGGAAGATAGCTGGAGTGAGGAAGCAGGATCATCACCAAGGGGAATAACATTCTAAGAGGTAGGACCTCTTAATTGATTCTAGCTTAAGGAGATTTTCATAGATTGTTTGTTTGTGGCTAGACCTACTCTCTCGGGCTGGAGGAATTGTTTGTGTCCGCACTTAGAATTTACCTGCACCACAAATTGGCAACTCTGCTGGGGAGCCAATCCTTCTATTTGATTGATTGTCATTTTATGGTTTTGTGTGAACTTTTCTAGTATCACCATTTCCCTTTAGTTTTCTCTATTTTTCTTGGTTTACTGCTCTAAGCCCGAAATTTACAGTGGCAAGTCTGGTCTTAGCCTTTGAAAATTTTTATTTGTTTCCTTGAATCCTCGGTCAGCTCATTTATTTTTCTGACAATCGTTCCTATTAGCGTGATTTTCTCAAAAATAGTTGCGCTGACCCCCTTTTGGTGTGCGTTATTAGTTAGGGCATCGCATTGATTCCTGTAGGTGAAGATTAGGGTTTACACTAGATTATAGCCAATGTATCTTACCCTCTAAATTTTTTCCTCTTACCTCATTTTGCCTATGTTCTCCTTGACTGGAAAGCTTCATTAGATTTGTTTGTGTGCTTGTTTGGTTTAGCCCACCCTCTGATGTGTTAAGTCTGGCCTTGTGTGAAGTTAATTTTTATTTTTTCTTTGAATCCCTTGATTAACGCTACTTGTAGCCTAGCCAGTAGCGCCAATCAACCCATTGACACTATTTATAATCTATCCAGTCATGCTGATCAACGTTATTTGGTAGTTAGGAAGTCACTCTGGTCTCTGAGTTAAGAAAAACATAATTTCTCCCATTCCAGTGCCAGTGCATCTTGACCCTCACTCTCTTCTTCCACCCAAAAATGACTAGGATGCTTGGTGTGTTGCTTTTTATTAATTGATTGACCTGACATTTCATTGCTTGAATTTTTGAGTTTTTTAGATGGTTTATATGAACCTAGGGAATCTAGGTCAATTATCGTTCATTTGTTTGTATACTCATTGTGTCAAGTTTTTGATTTGTTGCTTCATTTAATCCATCTTTCGGTTGCAACATCTTCATTGCTTAATTTTCAATTGAATGAGTGAAAGAATCTCATTTGTTCTGTTATTTTGAGTGTCTCTTTTCTCATTCCGAGCATATATTACATTATTTGGTTTGTCGATTGAAGCATTTATGTATTTGGTTTGTTAGATTTCAGGAAAAAAGTTGGTTTAGTTTCATTCATCATGCTTTGGATTTGATCGATTCTTGTTTCTTCGCAATTGTGAAAATTTTCATTCAAAGTGATTTATGTGAAGGATTCATTTTTCATTTTATGAAAAGAAGAACACCATTCTAGTTTACTTAAGTGAAAATATTGCATTAGTAGCATCATTAAGAAACTATAATTGCATCATCATAAGAATTGGGAATGAAATGAAACTTATTTTTTTGATTAAGTGCATTTAGGACATATATTAATGAAATATTTCATTCTTTGATTGTTGCATTGATTGTGTGCTCTCTATCCCTCAATTAGTGTTAACTTTCATCAAAGACAGATCTCTTTTATCATATAGCTGCATGTAGGGTTTTTCCCAGATGACAGTGGTAAGGCCTTGTAATTGAAACCTAATTCAATATCAACCATTAAAATCCATTGAATTAACATGAGGAAGCACTGAAACTTAATGCTTATATTTAGAGTTCTAGGCTAGAGTCGTGTTCCAGCGTCTTTAAACCTAGTAGTTTTCATTCGTTTCGGCACTAGACAACGTTAGTATGGACTTGTACTCCTATCATCGTGTATATAAACGGAGACCCCAATAGGTTGTAATTCTTTATTCGTACGAAGCCAATTCTATCACCATGTAAATGTGATACACCAAGCACATCATTCGGGGAGATTCCTTGCTCGTAATTTTCAGTTCACCAGGAGGTATTATGAAGTTCACGGTTATTTGATAATCCCTTTTGTCTAGATTATCATAAGCAATCATTTTGGTCATTTAGATTCTTTAAATTTAAAATATCATCGAGCAATTGTCCTTTCGAGCTCGTTAACTGGAAAAGAAACTAGAGTCACATTTTGTCCTTTTATCGACTCTTAAAATATGGAAAGGAAATTTTTTGTTACAGTATCTTAAAATTAACTACCCACGAAATATTCCTGGTTAAAGTTATCTTCCCTACTGATTCTTTAGGTTCATTTCCAATGACAACATTTCCAGAATCTACTAGTCAAGGATTCCCCTTAGATGGAAATCTTGGTCCTTTTCCTTCTTTTGGAAATGTTGGTGCTCCTTATATGGCGATGTTGTCCCTCCCTGGGTTAACCACTAGTTTACCTATATGGTTATTTTCGACCTCGGTGGTACCGAGTATCTCGACTCCTAGTCAGCCATCTCCTTCATTTGAACCACATCACGTTGATTCTAAGGTTGACCTCTCACCTTCTTCCCCTATTTCTTCACCCTCCTCTTCTACATCACCTGGTGAAAGTTTGAAATCCAGTAACTAGGAGGCTAAGAAGAAGAAGAAGTCAGATAATCGAGAGGCCAACCATATAGTTGTTTCTCCAAATGCACTTCCCATTGACAAATCATATGATCCTTTGTGAAAGGTAAAATTCCCTTGCAAGATGTGGAAGGGTGACCATCTCCTTCGAGACTATCGTGGCATTCTCAGAGTCTTAGAGGTACTCAAGACCTGAATCGACCATCCCCATAGACCTCTAGAGATCATGTCAATGCTACACCTTCAGCTAATGATGGTAAGAAGAAGGGAAAGATTGGATTCCCTTGTAGGTTATGTGAAGGGAAGAATATTCTTCACCTTTATCCTCTTATGGATAAAGCTTCCAAAATTTTGGAAAACCTTACAGCTCCTCAACCCCAACTTCCTATTGGTTATCGAAGGCTTTCTTCTAACCCTCTCCTAGTTGGTAAAGAGACTGACTTGGATTCATTTCTTGCCCATCCTGCTCTTCCTGAGCATGAATCTCTTGTGTCTGTTCTCGACCAACCATTGGTCGAAAAGAGTATCAACTTGGCTCCACCTTTAGTTGTTCACTCTATTCCCGAAGAGAGTAGTGATGATCATATTGCTCATGTTCTTCTCGTCTCCTCAGATTCTCATGAAGTGAAGAGTGACCCTCTCATCCCAGTTGTTCAGGAGAGTCCTTATCCTTCTTCTGTAGGGCATGGGGGAAATCATATGATACCCCCACCAAGTAGTTCTGTCATTTATTTTGATTAGGGTGAATTGATTGCTTTCCACCTCCCATCTTATGTGCCTTTCTATATCATAGTACAAACCTATAATATGGTAGTACATGGAACTATATCAGATGAAGGCATGTCTATTAGCATCATGTCTTATACTACTTGGAAAGCTTTGGATTCCCCATAGCTTGTGCCTATCACCCATAATTCATTGGTCTTCAATGGAGGGACCAATCAGCCCTTAGGAATCCTTTCTAATTTCCCTATTACTCTGGGAGGAAATATCGTCTATATAGATGTGATGGTAGTCCAAGGTCCCTTAGATTTCAATCTTTTCCTTGTATGTGACTATGTTTATGTCATGGGAGCTCTTGTTCCTTCACTTTTCCATGTGGTTTGTTTTCCGCATGAAGGGAGAATTGTGACTATTGATCAATTTTCATTCAGTGGTCACCAAGTGCCTCCTTTGCAACCATCATCCCATATTGGCTCTTGTTTGCAAGTAGTGCCTTCCCTGCCACAGGTCAATTATATGGCTACCCGTTCCATCTCCACATCTGTTGTTGATCACATAGATGGTATAGTACATTATGTATTGGGGGAATTGGAACCTGATCTGTCTATGTTTCCAGTTGAGATGTATTCCTCCTGAAGCATGGTTCTCTCATCTAATGAGGACCTATTGGGAGCCATGTTCTCGTATGTTCCATGAACATTTGTTCTTGAGCATAATTCCTTGTCATGTGTCAAGCTCGTTAAAAAATGAAACAAGCATCTGAGGACAGTTTCTTCCTGTATTAACCTCATTAAAAAATGAAACAAATGTTCGAGGATAGTTCTTTTACTACATCAACCTCATTAAAAAATGAACCAAATCCCTTTTCAAAATCAAGTCTTTGAATAATATCTCATAAAATCCCAATTGAATCTTTCCTAGATCTCGAAAGTGAACCTTCATTCCATCCACCTAGTTGATTGAAATAAATCTTGGGGGCATGTACCTCGATTGAGTCATTATCCGAGGGGAACACAAACTTATAGGAAGCATAGTTTTTCATTTCAAACTTATGTAAACATGAAACCAAATCCAAGAGTCAGTTCTCCATGGTTCAAGCTTATGTAAAAATGAACCCATGCCAAATTTACATCTCGTGATTGCCATTTTTATCAGCTAATTTTTGCTAGATGAGCCTTGGTTGTTTGATTCCATCGCCACCATCTCTTTGGGAAATCATATGCTTTCACTTGGTTGTTTTTCCTTTCATAAGGAACCAAAAATATGAATGGTTTTATTAGCTAGCCTCTTGACCATTACATGTTTTTAGTAGTTCCTCCATTGACAGAATCCGTTGCTACCCTTTAGACCACTCATTCCTCCAGGACAATTCACCTTAAGTTATTTTCTAACTCGTAAAAGATGAAAATATTGCCAAGTATTTTTTCCCTTTTTTGACTGGTTAAAGAGAATAAAAATGGTGGATCTGCTTGCAAGCTCTTTTCCAACTCATTAAACATGAAAAGATTGTTGATCTCTTGTCATTTTGAATTCATTAAAGGTTGTGAAACATCATTCACCCAATATACGTTTACCCCTTTTTCAGGTTGGGATGCACTATTGATGAAAAAGGTACTTCTTGTCTGAAATGGTCAAGCGGTTCTCTCAAGTATCATTTTCTACCTTTTCGAGCTTAAGAGACACAAATGTATGAAAATGAACCATGTAGATTTTTCTTTTTTGTTTCTTTTCTGAACTATCTAAACATGAAAAATATACCGAGTTACCCCTTTTTCGGACTCGTTAAAACATTAAACACCATTGAATTTTTCACCTTGATGAACGTGAGCTTCTCCTTCCTAGGGCTCATTAAACTTACTAGGTCAGATTCGTCTGAAGGATGAAATTGCAGTGCAAGCATATGCTATCCCCTACAAGCCTGCAATAAAAAATAATTGGGATACCTACAAGAAATGGTGGGGGAAAATTTGTAAATTCTATCAGTCATGTCAGCAGCTCACTCTTGAACATGACACTTTCTGCTTCGTGTTGGGTTTGGATATCTCCTTTTCATTTGACCTTCCTAGGTTGGGCCACTCATTTTTCACTTCCATTTGATATCTGCCACATCATCATGACCACTAATCCTAGGGATTCAACAACTGCCAAACTTCGGAATCATGTCACTGATATGTTCAACAGTCAGTCCCTCAATAGTTACACTTACTCCTGATTATTTATATCATCTGAAATCAATCAAATCCATTTGTTTCATGTTTATGATGTGGGATACATTATGGCCCTCCTTCGACACAGTCGCTTCCTGTCGACTTTAGGTCATTATCCAAAAATTTGGCAAAGAGACGCCCTTCTAGTACCTTAGAGCTTGCATGCTCTAATGGTAAGTTCTTCGCACATAATGACAAGTTCACATCATTGTCTTTCAATCAGGTGATTTCACAGGTGTTCAACATTAGTTCCTTTATTCACATTCCATGAACTGTGCTGCCAGTACCCTGAGAGCCATTGTCATTATTGGCAGTTTCTCTCGTGCTTCTTAATGGTGTTTCTGGGAAAGCTAGTGTCTTTTCGATCGACTAGCCCTCTAGGTTTGGTAGCTACCCTAGAAACAATAGTTCAAAGTAATTCAACAATTTCTTCTATGCATAATAGATAAGAGAAGGATGAGATGACCAACCTGGAACTTTCACTTAATCCTTTGCTCAATCTTTCTCCCCCTTGAGAGAGCCCGCAACTCCTCTTCGTACTTATCCCACTTGAAGAGTACCTGTAGAAACACAGTAGAAAAGAACCATCAAAGCATCTTGATCTATTGGAACATAAAAACTACAAAATTAGATATATAATGAACATATATTGGCATTCACAAATAATAACATTCATAAGTGCGCAATTATATGGAAGAAAACTTGAAGAACTTTATTAAATAGAAGGGAGAATCACAACCCAGTTGTCTGATCTAGCATCATCCTCCCAGCATCAATCCCTCTTCATCTCATGAAATAGCAAGGTCACACCAACAATACAATGTTCTTATCTCAAACACAAAATATCAACACTTCCTTGCAATTCACAACATTCCAGCCTCTGGATCTCTTAGATGAGAGATCCATTTATATATGTGTGCAAGGTTGTGAGTCATCTCTGGGGTTTTGATTAGTGTCATTCCACTTGTTTCATTTGGTTACACTTGGAGATTTATTGGATCTCTTACTCATCCCGAGGCGAATTTAGAGAGGCAAGTGTCATAGGAGAAGTTTTTAGAAGATTCTCTGGGCATCCACTTAGCAAAATATCTCGAACATTTGTCCATCCTCACCCATCACACCCTATAGAAGGCCAAATCAGTATGCATCACACCTAGCTAGTGTAGAAGTCAGTATGCATCACACCCTGACAGTGGAGCAGTCAATATGGTTTAGTTTAGGTCAATTCTAGATAGTTTTTTAGGTGGAACTTTTAGGGAATGATGTAATCAGATGACCATGATATTTTAGGGTATGAAACAACACTTTTAGGGGTTGAAAAGCCTTAGTTTATTGACATATAAGATTGTTGAAGTGCCCAAATATATCTATAATAGTGGCCCCCTAAAGCATGAAGTCGTAAATCTTGATGTCGAGTTAAATTCTTTATCATGAGGATCTGAGTTTTCGAACTGGAAGGTGACCTGTATAAGATACAATATAATACATCATCATAATATAATTTTTGTGATATAGCTGAGGCGGACATTCCCATGCTCATCTTTATAAATTCATTTCATGTACATAGAACATATATTTGTCTGCATATGCAGATTGGGGATTCTTCAATTGTAGAGTCAGCATTCTTGGTCTGGCTGACCATGTGTGTAGCTTTTGTGTACATTTGATGTCATTATATCCCTGAATATATCGTAGCTCGGATGGATAAAACTAGATCTGGGGTCTTCAAAACTTGTTCAATCTTTGCCCGATGTACAAGTCGATCCATGTGAAAAGATGTACAGAAGTCAAACATGGAACGACATTGTATGATTACCAGCCAATAATGTGAGTCGTTAACAAATGCGAGAGGAATCACCAATAGTGATAATGACCCTCAAGGTACTATAGTACAATTCACGTGGTGTGAATATATGATCTGATGTCGAACACCACGTAAAATCTTTCAATAGAAAGCCATTGATGTCAACATGTCACCGGAAGTGAGAAACTTGCCATTGAGGCATGCAACTTCAAAGTATTGAAAGGGTTGTTTGATCCAGACTTAAACAGGAATGCAACAAATTACAGAGATAAACATAAACATAGATATGCAGTGGAAATAATACTTCATTTCATTAATGAAAAATGTTGAAATATGCTTAGAAATAGTAATGGAAATAAACCAGCTAGGGCGATGGTAGCTTATCTCTGAGAAAGATGTGGTGGGTACATGCCTC
>APFE031275304.1:0-35798 GCA_000404065.3 Pinus taeda | reverse complement strand
GCTATGGAACAATTCTCTCCGGACCAGCGTGCAACCCCTTTGGGGAATTTGAAGAAGTCAAAGTTTACTAAGATATTGTAAAAAAACTAGTTTCAGTCGCAACAGTAGAGTGGAAGGCCTGAGCCAGATCGAGCACCATATCCCTTCTATTCCTCACTCAAAGATTCTCGGTTCTGCAGTGAAGGACCCCTCTCCAGTAGATTATGTTGATGATGAATAGTGATAATGCACCCTCGATCTTTTTTTGAATGTTTTTATATAGTTATAGACTTATTAGTAGTTATGTTTACAATTATCTAGTGTATAGGAAGTACAAAGACTCTCAGGTGTATATGGCATGGCTAGACAAACTTATATTTTTTTTGTTTATGGATGGCTTATTTTGCAAATAGGTGGCCAATAGACCTGGCGTCCCACTAGGTAGGTTGAGGCCACCTAACTCATTGATATATGGATGTAACTTGCCTTATTTACGAATATTAATAGAAAGGTACCACCAAGCTTACAAAAAGAAAATATAGGAAAATATGATTAAAATAAAATAACTTGAATTTATTTATTTATAAATGAACATTTTATTGATAAATTATAGGTCAAAAGTATATCATAGTCTTTTCCTACCATTGTTTGTTATCGGTAAACCAAACCAATGGTGGAAGAAAAGTTTTTTCAAGCCAAAATAGACAACATAACAGAAAATACATGTTGCAAATTTATATCTAGCTAAGTTGGCTTGGAAAGCCAAGCGCATCCAAAAGCAAAATATGGTTGACTAATAGACATTTAGAACTAAATAAACACGTTGAGACATACCCCAAAAAAGAGATGTTAGACAAACTATAGCGGGTTAACCGAAAGTTGAGATATCAATTGAAGTTGAGGGGTCCCTTGGAGAGACTTGAGCTTGATTTTTCTGAAGAAGATTCTCAATCTTGGACCAATGATGGGCCATTTGATGGCTCTCTGCACGAATGCCAAGAGGAGGACTAGGAATCTCCTTGTGAGAGGGAGGGAAGCCACCTTCACAATGAAGAAAAATTTGGCAAAAGTCAGGTTCAATTATTTATGTAAACATACCTATTGAGGCAACAATGGGCTAACATAGAAGGTTGGTAATGTATTTGGAGGCAAGACCATCCTCCCCACCTTGGAATGGGCAAGTATTCTCCCAAGGGTGGAATTAAATGTCATAATGGTGATGCAAATAATGTGAGTTTGCCTCCTTCCCTCTCTCATGTTATCGAGGTGGCAGAGGCGCCATACCCCCATCCTTTCACCGACATTTTCCAATGGCCACACCTCGATTAAGAGAACTTAAAATATAATTTAAAGGGAATAATTAAAAATTAAAAATAAAATATAAAATATAGCATTAAAAAATTCTTAAAAAAAAAACAAAACAAAACAAAACAAAAAACAAAAAACAAAAACAAAAACAAAAAGAAAAAAAACAAAACAAAACAAAACAAAAAAACAAAAAAAACAAAAACAAAAAACAAGAAAAAAAAAAACAAAAAAAACTCATAGTGATAATTTTATATTATAATATTAACATAATATCACTATAATGAATATTTATATTCTATATATATATATATATATATATTATATATATATATATTAATATTTAATTAGGGGAGGAAGGAGCAGAGGGATTCTATTTATCCCTCATGGAAAAATTGTGTTTCAATTTGCTTGGGATCTAGGCATGGCGACTAATAATCAAATTGAATTCCTCACCTTGTGGAGAGGTTTGGAGCTTGTTCTTGTAAATAAATATATAGAATGATGGTTTTTGGTAACTACATGCTCGTCTTTAAATAAGTTACTAATGCTAAAAAATATTTGAGCATAGACTCCCCTCCCATTTTGTAAAGAATCTCTTGAAGTGTCTCTGAGTTTGAGCATTTGGAGCTCTTGCATGTGTATCGAAACTTGAATTTTGAGGTTGATGTGTTGGAAAAAAAGAAGATCTACTTAGGACAAGGTAAAATAGAGACAAACCAAGGTATTATCAACCTTGAACCAATTCCTCAAGTCTGTTTTGAAATCTGAGAAGCATGAATAATATTATAATGATCATCATCATAAGAAATCTTCCCTACCTCCTTTTGAGGTTATCCACCTTGATCTCAATATGCCTTGAGAATTTAATGAGTAATATGGTCAAGTTATTCTCCATCTATTGACCACGAATTCTAAATATCCCTGCCCAGTGGCAAATCATGGGTAACAAGTGACCAATGTCAACAATTTCTTCTATATGCACGGGGAGGTACTTACATTTACTTAATTTGTGGATGGAGTTGGTGGAGTTTATTGCAGGTTTTTCGAATTGTTCATCGAGCAAAGGTTCGGCTTTAATGTCACTGTCTTGCATCGCCCATCAGTGGTTTCCTAAATGCCCTACCAGATAATTTAGGCTGGGATATGGATTTTTTGTTTCAAATTGGATCGTGCGAAAATTTTAATGTGGTTTACTTATTGGCCCCTTGGGATTCACATGGACTTTATGGGTTAATTTTCATTGCTAGCTTAGGAGAATGACCATGCTCTGTTGGTGAAATCCCAGCATGTTCCCAGTGTCTATCTTTGAGTATTGTGGAGCCTATGTTTAATCTAGATCAGGATAATGATGCTTTTCTAATGGACATGATCTTGGAATAAGCCAAAGCTCTGTTGGACACCGAGCAAAGGCAAGATGACATGGAAAAAGGACAGAGACAATCCTTCCAACTTCTTTTAGAAACTAAATTGTTCCTTTGTCTGAGTAACATAGAAGATATGATAAATGGCTTGTGCAAGGAGGTCTACTCTCTTAATGCCCGGGTAGCAACTCTGGAAAACATCATCTCAGGAAATGTCCAACTCGGCTTCGGAGGTTATGGTCCCAACGTTGCTCATGAACAAAGGAAATCACATTGTTTGCGGGTTGACGACTCTCCTAGCAATGGTCATAGTTAAAGAATGTGAACTTCAATGCTTTTGATGGTTTCTTTTTGTTTCTACATTATCCCATAAATACTATTTACTTCTTGGAACTTTGTGTCATGTGTTTAGCATAAATGTTTTTAGTAAAATTTTGATCTACAACTTTAGAGCCGACATTTTGTATACTAGGTCAAATGTATATCTATATGAACAAAACTCAATATGTTATTGTAAGCGTTTTGGCCCACTCTCCCACCGTTATTAAGATAATACCCTTAACCGTTTCTTTAAAAAAATAATAACACTGATTTTTTCCTTAATTATATTATTTGATAATTAATAATATGTGATAAATTAAAAAAAATATGTTTACAATCACAATAGGAAAGGTAAATTATTTAATATAATATTATTTTTGAAAAAAATTTTATATTTTTTAATATTTTTGGTTCTTAGGAATTTTTTAGATAACAAGACTAAATTATTATAAAGATATATTTGCTATAATTTTAATTATACGTATATATGAATTTAGAAAAGGATGAAACACATTGTTTCTCCCATTTACTCTGTGTTACCATTTAAATTCATAAAATATAATATTAAAACATGATATAGTCTAGTATTAAACTGAAATGAACAATATTATTTCAAAGCAACATTGTGGTCCAAATGTTTATTGTAGTTTAAACTAAGATTATTTTTGAATAAATTAAATATATTAAAAAACTCGATTCTAGAAATAAAAACAATTTTAAATCAAAATTTTTAAAAATCTATAGCATGAATTATTATAATATAATATTAAAAATATTTAAAATGCAACAATAATAATATAATTAAAATTTGGAAAACTATATATCTGTAATTACATATTATAAAATATAATATTAATATAATAAAAATATATTAATTTTTATTTTTTTTTTAGGGGTTAAAGTGATTTTGTGATTTATACGCAACTACTTGTTTAAAAAAAGTTTTTAATTTTAAAATTATTTCAAAAAAATCGCTCCATTTGAATTACACCATAATTAGATTTTAAATATTTCATTTTAACCCTATAAAATTTCAAACTTAAGTAAATATAATATAATTTTTCAGTTAATTAAAAGTCTTCTTTCACTATTTAATATAAATATATAACATTGAGGTCGAATGGAATTAAACTTTTAATCTACCTTGTTTTTTTTCGGTCAAATAAGGTTTACATAATAATGTATTTAAAATCAAGCTTGAGTTCGTTGTGATAAATTAGGACAACTCAACGAACTTTTAATTTATTTATTATAATGAGTAAATATAGAATTTCAAATTACCATGCGATTGGTCAATGGGTAAATATAGAATTTCAATTTAGTATATTATTCTTTAATGGTGTAGGGATATTTTATATATATAATTATTAATAAATAATATGTAATTTTAAGTTAGTATTTTTTTTGGTTATTTAATGGTATAGGTATATAATTATAATAAATAATATGGAATTTTAAGTTATTATTTTTTTATTAAGTAATGTGAGTTTAATATAATTCGCATATTTAATTTGTGATTTGAGTAATTGAGTGATTTAAGGGTATTTAAGTTATCATAATTACTAAGGGGTATTTAGTCATCAAAATCATTTTGGGATCCGAGGAGGCCTAAGCTACACTAACCCCTAAGCTACACTAACCCTTAGCATGGCTAGATTTTTGCCCATGGAGTTTCAAACCAGTGACCTACCACCACATATAAGAAAACACATTGTCACTACCTATTCTACACCCTGGCCACAAAATTTCAAATTAGTATATAATTGGTAGAAAATTTGATATTAATTTTATTTTATATAACTTTAATTTTTAATATAAAATTTATATATATTAAATCTATTTTAGGAATCCCATTTTTTTTAATTTTATTATTTATCAATAATTCAACTAATTTGTTAAGGTTTTTAGTAATATTTATATATTTTAATTTCATGCTTATTTTAAAGTTTATAATGTTTGCCAAGGTAAAAACAAATTCACATTTTATTATTAGTGGTTTAAACATTTATTTTATAAAATTTAGTGATTAATAATTTTAATTTAAATTTACATATATGAAAATAGGAAACTAAATAATATTCATATTATTAAATAATTATTATTTTTTTTAGGCCTCAAAGGTTTTAGTTAATTTGGATCAATCAGGTCACATTCCCTTTTCCAGATTCAGATTGGAGTAATGTGAATTCTTTAAATAGTATACCCATATTAATCTAACCAACCACCTCACTTTATTATTTGAGAAAAAAGTAAATTATTATTATTTATTTATTTTATTTTTATTTTATATAAACAATTACGAAATAGTTATATTTTCATGTTTTGAGAAATTTTATTTTCATTTCATTTCATTTTTCAAAAAACACTTTTAATATTTTTTTAAAATTTAAACCTTTCATTATTAAATTTTTTTTTTTTAGCATTATATAAAAATAAAATAAACAACTCATAAACCACTTCACTTTTCTCATTAAATTTGGTTTTAGATTTTAATGGATTTCCATATAGAGGATGAGAACTCTATTTATATAGGATGAGAACTCTATTTATAAAACTTTATTCCTATGTAGCCAATATTGAATAACTTAAATTATAGATCTTTTATTTTTCGTTGGTTTAAAATACAAAGCTTACATAAATGAAACAATTTGATGTTTAATAATTGATGTCTCTCCTTATAATAATTGGTGTCTCTCCTTATATTTGTGAATGTGACCATGCGAATAATTTTGACAATTTCATCACTAGCATGTTTATATATAATAATAAGAAAATATTATATTTATATTTATATTTATAGAGTAAAGTGAATTATATTACGATAAAATCAAAAAGTTATATTAAAACATTTTTAAGAGATCAGATCATATTTAAAATTGAGCTTTTCGGAAAGCTATAAATGACTGACAATATTTAACATAATTTAAATATAAAAACACCAACATATTTAAGGTTATCTCCATGAATACAGGGAGCAGGCATTTCATAGTCAACATAAATATACGTCATAAACTCAGGGAACTGAACTAGATTTCAAGCTATTTATAGGGATATAATCTAATGGGGTTACTGGGGGTTGGGGAGTTACTGGTGGAATCACAAGGTGTTTTTTTTATCTGCACTATCCTATGATCAATTGCTTCCAACCTGTGATCATAATGTTTGAGGTGGTCATGCATGCGATCCAATGTTTATAGTAAATCCTTCCTCGCTTCCTAATTGTCCAAGAGTCCTAGTCCTAGAAGAAATTTCATATGCGAGTAGAGGTTGATTGGTTGCATGTACTCATTCCCTCTACTCCTTGTTTGCCATGTATCTGGAATCCAACTTTCCCACTGAGCTCTTACTTCTACATCATAAAGGGAGGTTATTTATGAGGAGGCTTCCCTTTTTGATCTTGACAGCTCCTCTTGCACATGCACAAGCATTTGTCCATGGTACCTAGATGCAAACCCAACAACTTTGTTTTGAAGTCATGAGTTACCCCATTGAGATCTTTCTTCATAATAGGTTGAACCTCTCCTAGGTTTACCTTACTCTCATGACATGGTGATGAATCCTTCAGCCCCTGGGACAAGCCAATAACCATTGTTATGTGATTTGTAATTTCTATCCCATCGCGAATATGGAGACTACCACCCCGTCCATGCAGGAGACAACTACCATGAGACTGTGCTTTTTCCAATCCATCCACACATAAAAGGATTTTCATTCTTCACTTGCCCATAATATGTTCTCTGCCCACTACCTATATGCTCCACCTCCCTGAGCCTACTTCTCCCCACCACAAAAAAAGGGTTTCATATTGGTTTCACCCTCCTAGTTTCAAAGATAAACAATAATTTATCCACCACAATACAAGCCTCAGCTCACATTATCGAGACTCTCCTCCTCCTCCAATTACTAATAAGAGCATTATAACAACTCGAATATCCACAAAGAAAAACAACAACAATGTTCTCTAAATAGTTGGTTCCATTTACAAATAAACCAACAACAAATGATCCAAGGATATGCTAAGCTATTCTATAAGGAATGGTTACATCAACATCCACAACAACGAGCCAATGAATATAATGAGAAATACCTAGAGAGAGCGTGAGACTGTAGTAGGCTTTGATTCCAGGCCACCCTGTCCTCTTCCCTTTAACAATTTGTCTCTCCCGCGAAGCTCTGTTACTAGAAAACTCGTAGATCTTCACCCAATGGTCCATGACCATTGTTCCTTCTCGGAGTGAGAGGTTGACTAATGTAACAATCTTCCAACCTAGTATGAGGCTCGCATTCAAATTCTCAACCTTCACAGAGGATGATGGCTCTTGCAGGCTGTAATTCACCTCACACACCGACTGTTTGGAGCACCTAAGCTTTGCATGGACAAGCTCAATACCTTCTCTTTCCTTACTCTAGGCTACTACGTATATTGTCCATAGGTTTACCATGTCTAATGAAGAATGTCTATCATCATTAACAGGTTGCTCCATTGGATTACATTACCTAGGACAACATGGATATCCTCCATATCTAACATGCACCACCTTACATGCTTCCCCCACGAATGAGCCTCCCAACTCGCATCCTTTGGAAGCCAAACCAATAACACTCTCCTTCTCTTCATCAATCTCAAAGATGGGTATAGTTCCAAGGTACATGAATGAAATTTATAAGGGGCATGTTTCCACACCCCCATACCTATTGGCCAGGTGGGGCAATGGTAACTCGTCCCCCCTCGTCTCTCCTTTTGTCACCCAAATTTGAGGTATTAACATAAATATTTTATTAACAAAAGAAATTTCAATTTTAATATGACAACAAAGTAAAGAAAAAAAAAACAACTTAAAGTATAGCATGTAAATAAATATACTTATTTTTAATAATAAAATTGATTTATTTATTGTTTTTAATGAAATGTTTTATTGATGTTTTTTTAAAGTTACACATCCATGTTGTACTTCAATTAATAAAAAATTTATAAATTCTTGTTTCTGTCTATTGGCTTGGCACTGTGGAAGCTAGACCAATAGTACATGTGCATAACTTTTGTCCATATTACCAAATTGTCAAAAGTAACACAATAAAATAATCTCATCATTTATTTTTATAAGTTAGTTTTCTATTGTTTTAGTACATCAATATGTAATGTAGAGCAAGTTTTGGTTTCTGACTTGTCAACCATTTTAGAAATGGCTTGTCATGCATGATTAGAGACCAAATAAGCATAACTTGGACATGTAGACTTGGAAAAAACCAAACCTACCCATATTGGCCTAGGATGGGAAGTCGAGCCTAGTTAAAATGGAGTCAAGACCTACCCATGGTGGGAAACGAGGGTCTGCTAATACAAAAACCCATTGTTGTGACTCTTATAGTCTTCCTTAAAGGAAACCGGGCCTAAAGGGTTCTATAATTTTTTGCCTATAGTTCTCCAAAGAAATAGATTTTCTTTCAAGACAAAAAAGGACATAAAAACAAGTATCAAAGAGGAATGGTATGACTTGCCTTCGAGGATCATTGGAGCATAATGGGGTTTGTTGAGAAGATCCTAGCAACTCCACCATCATTTTAGGTCCATGTTTCCTGATCAACCATGAAAGCAAGGTGATAAGGAAGTGGTTTTGCTTCCCGAACATCTCCAAATGCATGTGGGATTCCTACCGTTCTTGGTTCAAGGACTACAAAGCTTGGCCCATGAAAGCTTTCATGTACATATATAGCTTTAAAATCTTTTGATATTTGGTTTTCCCTTATTTTGGTTAAGCATAGGTTTGCAACAAATGTTAGCACCTTGAGCTCAATTTGGCCCCTATCTTGGAGAGCTCTCGAACGTTGAATTTGTTCCTCTAATAGCTCCACCCAACGATGTTGAACTAACGTTGTGGAGCCACATAACACATGCTTTGCATCCATAGATTTTTTCTTTGCCTTGATTCACATAGGAGGAGGATCATGGAGAGATTTTCCTTTATGACCTTAGTGTTGCACCATGAAACCAAAAGCCATAAGTTTGCCTAGACCTGTGAGAGATTGAGTGGTTGACCCTACTATTCACACAGTTGATAGGAGTTAAGGAAGAAAATGTAGTTAGTTGTCCTCGATAGCCTCCAAAAATCCTTCTAATGAGATTTTAATTAACCACATGATCACAGAGAGTGGGTAGGATTCCATCTTGATTCACTACTTTGCTCTCCCTTGTTTTCCATTCATCCCAATGATTCCAAGTATTGTTGTCAACTCCCACAACCTACTCCTATATTGAAACACCATGTACATCATCGTTACTAAGTCCTCAAGCTATATATTCCCCTTACGTGTTTATATGATTGTTGTTTGTGGTGTGTAGGGGTGCAAGAGTGAAGCTTGAGGTCCCATACTTGGAGCACACATCAACCAAGGTGGAGGGATTGTCACTAACTTTGGGTTCTCCTTGAGTCTTCTTGCCACCCAACTTGGGGATAAGTTCACAAGTCTCTTATTATCAAGAAAACTACTACCTTACCTACATCTATATCTAATCTAATTGGTAGGTTCACTACTCAATGTAAGTAAAACAGAAACTTAAATCTAAACAGTTAACCTATGGGAGAGCCTACTCGAGCTATCTCTAGATTCTCTGCTTCTTCCTTAGGAGTCTTGGAAGTCCAAGTTCATAATCCTTTTAGCCAATAGAGACACCTTATTGTCCAATTTTTTGACTTGCAATTAAAGGGCATCAATGCATAACATAATTTCTTATCAAGCTTCTTTTTTCTCCACCACTACCTTTTCCATGATTATCTTTATTTGCTAATAATATCAACTATTTGGAGATATTTGTTATAGCGACCTCGATTGGTACTAGTATCAGGAGTCCATTGTCCCACATTTTCTTTGATCTCTTCATCTTGGATGAATTACTTCTTCGCCTAGGCTTTTGTTTATATCGTATTGATTTCATTTCTATCTACCCGTGGAGTTTGTTCCTAATATATTGTTGTTGAGTTCTCTATGTTTGTTGTGCTTGAGTTTATGAATGACCCCGACACCGAAGACGAACATAGCCACCCTGACTAGTTCCGATATGAGGCATGACTACATAAATACACACAATGGGAGTGAAAAGATGGTGGGGTGAGGGGAGGAAGGACCACTAATAGAGAAACCAGACTCCAATAGAGATGGGTGCAAGGGGAATGCATGAAGTTGATGAAGACAATCAATCATCTAAATGAGTGGGAGGGCAGTGAATGGGAGGGAAGAGACTATGAAGGCGGGATGACCCTCCTAGAAGGGAGGATCCATATAAGGATGGCAAACATACTGAACTAGGATATAGAGTAAACACAATCAACTAACCAAGATAGTCGACCCATTGAAGAAATGGAAATAAAGAGATTAGGATGGTAACCGATGCTTTCAAACTAGAGATATGGAGACCAAGAAGAAAGCCAAAACAAGAAAATCTTGTGTGGGATAGTAACTTCTACTTACACATAATTGCAAGGTCAACTGGGGGGGAGAGTGAGTGAAGGTATCACATTCCTTTATGTAGAGAGAATTAGGAATCATGTCAAGCACCATTGTGGATAACCGAGGCAATGAGGGGGACTTGTAATGATGATAAAATCCACGAGGAAACAATTATTATAAAAGGACATTAAACCTTACACAACCTCTATTAACACTTGGGCGTGTTGCATGCAAAGTATAGTCTAAAGCGACACCACCTATCTAAGCTTATATGGATGTGTAGAGGGTCGACATCGACTAAAGATCATAAAAGTATCTAAATACAACCCATCAAACGGAAAAATTATTTAATTTAATTATATTTTATCATTAGTTTATTATTTAATAAAAATAATTAAAAAAAAAAATATAAAATAAAACATCCAAATTTTCAATCTGATTTCCCAAAAATTTTAAATTTAACAAAAATCTTAAAAAGGTAAAAACACAATTATAAGTTTTAAACTTTAAACAAAATTTTAAATTTAACAAAAATCTTTTTATTTAAGTAAAATCACAGTTATAAGTTTTAAACTTAAAACAAAATCTTTAAAATAACTCTAAACTCTATTAAAGAAAAGTAGAATCATAAATACAACAGAAATCACATTGTAATCATCATTAAAAATGGAAAATTTTAAGCAACTTTTAGCCTAGTATGGCTGTATGTCCTAATCAACCAGCAACGGGTACCAAAAGATCGACCCCACTTCTACAATAATGAAAATGAAGAGCAACCGGGCCCAAAGGACTGGTCCACGTCCACCGGAAACAATTAGAAAACGCTTTACAGAGAATAATTAACAAAGATAGATATGTCTGCACCGAACAATTACAAAAGTGATCAGCAAGAAAAATGGGGAGATTTTCGTCAAAACTCTAAACAAAACGTTGAGAAAATTAAATTATAACCACAAGTCTCTAAATATAAAATTAACGAGGAGATTTTCATCAAAACTCAAAACAAAACGTTGAGAAAATTAAATTATAACCACAAGTATCTAAATATAAAATTAACCAGGATGCAACGAACCTTGTAAAATAAAAGTGCGGTCAAAATAAGGTATTGTATTTAAATCATGGATAGAGCTTGACAGGAAAAGGATTGGTGTAATCAAATCGAAATGGGCAGTTGATTTTAGGTATGTAATTCCATTTTACAGGGAAACATAACGCGTTGATTGAGTGTTTGTGTGACCGAGGCCATTACCTCGATCCATCAGCCCTCAGGGTATGCTCCATTTCATTTAGATTTATATATTCAGCCCTTCATTCATTTCCCACTCCTCGATCCATCAGCCATCAGGGTATACCCCATTTCATTTAGATTTATATATTCAGCCCTTCATACATTACCCACTTCTAATTTCGAAGGCCAGCCATTTGGAATTAGAGGTCTGTTGGTTTTGTTGAAGATGGCTTCAGAGAAGAAAGCAGCAGTATCCGACATAGGAGCATGGGCTATGAATGTCATAAGCTCAGTGGGGATTATCATGGCCAATAAGCAAGTCATGTCCAGAGATGGGTATGACTTCAGATTTGGTAAGCAGTAAAACCTATTTGTGAAATCATTGTGTCGGGTCACAGATCTACATTTCTTGCATGGATTTATGCATTTATGTTTCAGTTCTCTGATTTTTGCGATTTCTGTTGATACAGCTACAACATTAACTGCTTTCCACTTCACTCTGACTGCATTGGTGGGATTTGTGTCAAATGCTACTGGGTATTCTGCTGCCAAGGAAGTGCCTTTGTGGGAATTGCTCTGGTTCTCTGTTGTTGCCAATACATCTATTGTGGGGATGAACCTGAGTCTCATGTTAAACTCAGTCGGATTTTATCAGGTGAGATTATGCTCAGCCGGTTTTATGAAGTCGGAATTTTTTTCAGTCCGGTGCCTTCGTAGATCTCCGTTAGCTTGTTTCAGCATCAGATCTGTGAAATTATTTCTTATCTTGGGCTTCTGGCTTTTTTGGGTACAGATTTCAAAGTTGAGCATGATTCCTGTGGTCTGTGTGATGGAGTGGATTCTTCACAACAAGAAATATACCAGAGAGGTCAAGGCAGCTGTGGTGGTTGTGGTTATTGGTGTTGGTGTCTGCACCGTCACAGATGTGAAGGTCAATCTCAAAGGGTTTTTGTGTGCTGCGGTGGCTGTATTATGTACCTCATTGCAACAAATTGTAAGGTTCCTCAGCCTTCTTTTCTGAAGAACATGAATCTTCTTTTCATTTCTTCCATGACATCATCAAAATTTAGTGGGTTTAGTAGCTCTTCATGTCTTTTTCATATTTATACCGGATCTTGAAAGTTAAGTTAAAAACTGTTGGTTTAAGATAATTGCCGAAGTTCCCTTCGCGTTCTCCTCCTGCCACTACATTGTTATATTACTTACTAATCAATTTTATATGCTAGGATTGGGGGTTAACATGTCCAATCCCCAAAATTCGTTAGGCTCATTTCTAGTTCCTTTCGGTTCCCATTTCTTGTTATGTTTCCCATTTTCGTTTCTGGTAACATAGGTAGCTACAGCCTTCTCGTATTACAAGTAGGTATGATCTGCATCTTAATAATGACCTTAACCTTCCATTTTACCCAAATAGATGTCTGCAATTCCCATATTCTGGAGATAACTTATACTACGGTCTACTGAAGTCTGAAACAGACTGTAATTGCAATCTATATTTGTCACCTAAAACAGCCATTAGGGAACGTAGTCTTATTAATTTTGTTCAAAATTGGTTACATCTGTTCACAGCTTTGCAAACACAGAACGATCCTGGTTTAAAGGGAAAGGTATCCATCTGGTTTTTGTCACAAGTTATATGGATTTGTTTTAGGAGATGCCTTGGCATTCTCATTTTGTATTGGCACTTGACGTACTGT
Source organism: Pinus taeda (assembly GCA_000404065.3). Classification (NCBI taxonomy): domain Eukaryota; kingdom Viridiplantae; phylum Streptophyta; class Pinopsida; order Pinales; family Pinaceae; genus Pinus; species Pinus taeda. The sequence goes on along the minus strand of APFE031275304.1, from coordinate 22,458 downwards.
CCTAGTTCCTTTGATCTCTTTTGTGGTCTTTAATTGAACATTAATAAAATTATCATATCTTGTCTGTTGTTTTAGCATCTGAATGAATTTGTCTAGAACATTTTCAACAGATATTTCAAAAGGATGGTGCCTGTAGATGTCAGTCTTAGTTATAAAATCTGTTTTTTTTGAAGGGGCAATATACAACAAAGGTTCTTCGAGATTATAGTTTTAGCTTGAGGGCATACTAGAAGATATTATGGATTCAGTTTTACTAAGCCCTTTGATCTACTGCATTTAATACAATGTAAAATATCAAGCCTTCTATCTATTGATTTTATCAGTTATATGAATATCAATGAGGATTAATTTAATGAGTATGTTACACAGTATTCTGAGGACCCTCTGTTGTCTTTTGAAAATTAATGCTTTATTATTCACATTAAAGTTCAGAAGCAGATCTTACCATGATAAACATTATGGTTCATGATACATATGAAAGATTCGTATTTATTTCATTGCCAACGATTCACATATATAGTCATTTATGTAGTTCTTTCCCTTCTGATGATTTACTTTCCACCTAACCTTAGCATATGGCAATTGAAATCATTTTCAACACTATAGTTCACATCTACTTTTCTTTGTACGTGTAGCTGTTAGTATTTCAAGATTAATGCGTTTTTTTTTAATGCTAAAACTAAATTAGGGGGGAATCCCTAGAATGCAACCTCCCCTCTTGATTTAAGTGGAATAAAGACAAGATGTATGGCGTACATCTACTTGTCTTTGTGCATTTTTTAAATGTGAAAACTAAAATATGGGGGAATCCCTAGAATGTCAACCTTCCATCTAGATCTGCGTGCAATTAAGACAAGATGCATTATTGTTTTTTGCACAGGCTTTCAGATTTCAAAGTTGGCTACTGTTCACTGTTATCAGAAACACCCCTTGGGGGTTGTTCCTATTCAACCTGATAACTTTGCTAGGTAGTATCTGTTAATTTTTGGTATGTTCTATGCGTAAGAGCAATTTCCTTCAATTTTCTTGTTAGCCCGATATCAATGTCCAGTTTAGCAATCACATTAGCATGATAGTAAAATGCAGACAGAACATAAACATAAACAGTAGAAGACAAGCCAAGACAAGAGGACACAAGATGTGGCACCAGCCAGGGACAAACCCCAATGTGGGGGAACCCTTGATCAAATCTTCTTTAATCTTCAGTAGTTCAGCAGAGAGATAGAGATAGAGTACAACGATTTAAAGTCAATACTGACTTGCCAATTAAGAGATCTGACATCAGAGATCTTAACCATGAAGATGACTCAATGAAATTACAGTTCTGGCACCAAGGGCTGAAGATTTCTATACAGCAGATGTTATCCCTAAAACTGCTCTACCAATCACCCAGAGTACTGCGGCTTTCCCTCCACAAGACTCTCCTTCATTCGCTGTATCACTGGTTATATCAAAGCTGCAAATCTGGCACCCTTTACATGCTCCAAGGACTGGTGTCTTTTCTCGGCAAACCTGGTCACTGGTTAGGGCACAAACTCTGACTGCTACAGCACCCTTTTCACACCCAACAGACCTCTTATTGACTGCGGCTTTCCTTCACACAGTCCCTCCAACCGTATGCTGCCCTTTAACCTTCTCCTAGCCTTCAAAACAGCCTCTTGATCAGGCATAATAGACTGCCGTATTGTCTCCCTTCCTAGCTGCTGTCAAACGCTGGAATATAAGGCTAGAACCAGCCCCTATACTCACCCAACAGCCCACTAAAAGGGCTCAGTTCATCCGCAATGTCTTCTGTGCAATCCGCTGCCCAAGACACAGATGAAACTTGCTACAAATGCCCTTACAAAAAGCCCAGAAGTAGACCCTAACGTCCTTCCCTTCGCTGAAGTTGCCCTAACCCGCGGCCCTAAAACAGAGACCTTTCTCCTTGCCTTAAGGCTCTTTCTCTTGCTGCGGATTAGGGCTTCTTTCTGCTGTGGCTAGGGCCTTCTCTTGCTGCGGATTAGAGCCTCCTTGACTGCGGCTAGATATCTCTTCAAGACCGCAGCTAGGGCTTCTTAGATCTGCGGCCAGATCTCCTTCATGACTGTGGCTAGTTGACCTTCCTTTCCACTACGTCCTCCTTGTGAGAGGACAAACCCAAACGAGTGGAGAGAGAGAGAGATCATGAGTGATGTGTGTCTCAAATGACTTGATGTCTCCTCTATTTAAATGCAACATTGAGGTTGAGCTGGGGGTAATTTGCTCGCTGGCCGACCTTGACAAATTGTCAAATAATATAAATAAATTATATCTCCATAAATACATGTCGGAATTGGATGATCTTTAGATCAATCCTACACCTCTCGAAGAGAGGAATCCAAGACAATTATCAGCTGCCATAAATAAGGTGACCCACATGGACTTTGGCCCTAGTTGCCAATTTTAACAGTATCAGATCAGCAAACCACAGATCCCAATGTGAAATGCAGCAATAAAACTATTAACAGTTGACTTAAGAAACCCTCACAAAACGGAAGAAATATCATTCATTTATTCATTTCTAAAGGTTTCATGACAGAGTCACAAATCCTGAAACTTGAAAGTTTTCGAAGGTTTGTACAGTCCTGGGCGAGGAGTATTTTGATGCCCTTACATGTTTAAACATAACAAAATTTCAGAATAAACAAAACCAAAATCTGATCATAATAGTTTAATATTTATCTACACTTGTCAGTTGGGTAAGCACTGGAGACGTCATGAAGAGGCATACCATGGGGACACTGCCAACAATCCATGGGTTCAGAGAATGAATATTTGCTTCTGCATCAATGTTTATGATGTTCATGTAAGCGAATGGATTGTTGCTAAATCTTTGACTTCTTGCTGGAGTAAATCGACTGCTAAGCTGGTCAATCTTAATTGAATGCCAGATAGTTGCTTCAGTTGGCACTTAAAGTTGTAGCGCATATCTCCCTTTCATTTTGTTCATGAAAGCCATTCAAGATGGGCAGAGCTACTATGTAATACCCAACGAAATTGAGTCCTCTGCTGTAAGGGGCATATCATCATTACCCTTTGAACATTAATGCTGCTGCCTGCACCTTTGAAAATCTTCAGTCAAGTCTATCCCATGAGCAAGGTGAGCCTGGAATCCAATAAGGCAAAGATCTTATCATGCTGTGATTAATGTTCTGCAGCTTTTAGGCAGTGGTGGAATGATGTTGCAAATATAGCAGAGAAAGCAGTAAGAAAAGCGAAGCATCAGCCCAAAGGATCTTCAGTTCTCCATAAACAACGAAAGAAATATCATAATAGGAATTGGGGAAAGATAGATTTGTAGGATATCTGCTCATGTTGAGTGCCAAAGGGAAAGCAGGCAGCATGGGAAACTCTCACAGGAAAGGCAAGAGGGCAGCATGACACAAAATCTTTTAATCTTTGAAAATCTGTGGCCAAAAGGAGGGAACATTGCCTCTTTTTGATAGATCTTTCAAATGCATGACAAGTAGTGCGCCCTGCCTTTAGAATCCTGTGTGGTCATCACCCTGCCCATCACTGAGTTCTGACATCATTCTGCCATGTAATCAATTTGTGCACCCAGAAAAAGCTGCAGAGAAGCTTTCAAACAGGACAACTCGTGGAATGGAACAGCTGGTGCATCCAAATACAATTTGAACACAACACATCCTGTATTTTTTAAAAATCAAACAATGAGAAAGTGAAAAAGGGACAAAAGGAATTGTTAATTAAAGAGTTGGCCTGCTACAGGGAAACAAAGCATTGATTGAAACAAAATAGAGTTGTTCAAGAAATAGATACCTCACAAGGTTTGTATGCTCTAGAGATATTGCGAAGAAACCTTGCCCTCAAAACAACCTTTTTGATGTTGCCTTTAGTAAGCTATAACTTTAATACATCTACTTCTTCTATGAGACGTTATAAAACTGCCCTAACTGCTGCTAGCTGTTTGTCCACCTCTACAGCCATGTGGACACCTAGACTCCTACATGAATGCTCAGGTGGATGCAAGTTGTCAACTCAGCGCTCTAATTTTAGGCTGTATCCACACTTATATACTTTTTCTTTATATTGAATTGTACAAGACTGGCATTTAATACAAGAAAGTTCCTTTCTAAAAGTATCTGTTCTCGTGCTTTCTGAAATATAAAGTGGGAGTTATTATTTATTTCAGGGCTTTTGTTAAGTTCAAATTTCCTTTACCTTGAGGGTTTGTAAGGTAAAGGAAATTCCCCCCTGATTAGATTTAGAACAACTAGGATAGGGCTGCTTTTCCAGCATCGATCCTAGGTTTCAGAACATATTGATTCAGTGAGATTCATCCAACGTAGTTGCCTCATTCGAATTGTCCATCTCCAAAAGGACACTTGCTTCATCCCTCATCTAATTCTATGACCTTAATGGTAGACACTAGTTTCCAGGTTCTTTCCCCAAAGTTGCTAGTTTTTAACTTGTGCATGCTTTATCTACTTATGGACCCAAATTTGCTTTCATTGACTCAATCCATAGGTCATAGGAAAATATAAGGATTCTTCCCTGCTGTTGGAATGAACCAACCCAAAGCAAGAGGAGTTAAAGAGGTAACAAGCTCTTTTGCTTCTGGATAGATCCCCCACGGCTCATTCTGGGTGTTAACAAGCTCCTACCTGGATGCTTGTTGAGATACAAATTGTCTACCTAACAACATAAAGGAACACAACTATAAGATAAGCCTCGGTATGTTATTTCAAACCAACTTTGCAAGTTTTTGAACTGTAGTTGAACTCCTTCCTGTATAGTTTTTTTTAAGAGCAATTTTGAGGGTTTAGAGTGTCATTGCATTACATATTTATTTAAATGGAAATTTGCATCAGGATCTAATTATGCCTTACCTTCCAATATTCTTACCTCCTGGAGAATATTGGTAATGTATAAATTCAATATGGAGATGATGAAGATGAAGACACTAATTTATTTGATGAAACTTAAAGTGATTTTTGTTGATGCTGATTTATAGATTCTGGGGATTAGACACTCATTTTGTATATACTGTTTAGCCGCAATGTCTTAGTATTGATAAAAGTTCAATCATTTTAGTCATGTTGCCAAAATTATGAATGGTATCTTCTACGCTTCAAGATATTTGTTTTGCATATATGTTTCATATAATCTATATGTTGTATCTAATTTTATGGAATCTGAGTCACTAAACAATTACAAAGTCTGAGACTACATTGATATGAGTTGTTAAACCTTATCTGTAGATGAGGTGTTGTCATGATCTGTTGATGAGTTCTCAAGGGGATCTAGATGTTAAAGTGGTCATGCATTATAAATTGATATCATGAGATCAATACAATGAGAAGACTATGGCTTAAAGCATTTTCCACCAATTGCTTGTGCTAATTCTTAACATGGTATCTAATACCCCCCTTCCCCAATCACAAGTCTAGATAATTGTATCATTAACAATAACTTGTATTGGCTTCAATCTAAAATTGCTGAGTTGAGCCTTGATGAAGATATGCTTGGAAAACTGCCAATATTTGGATGTTGAATAATTCATCTAGAAGTGAACAATTGCCATGTTTAAACATTCTCATTCTTTTGATTAGCATCATAGTAGTTGATTTGAGATTTGAGAAGATCAATTGCTATGCTGAAATTTCCAAATGTTGATTGGCATTTATGATTGATGGGACTTCAACGGTGGTCAAACAACAGTTAAATGGCCTCCAGTCAGCTCAATCAAATCAGCAATGAACTCGACCTTTTCAATAGGTTAAAGTCAGCCCAAAACAAAGATCAAAACTCAGTTAACCAAAGTCAACACCTTGTGGTTAAAGTCTGCAGTCTGCCTGCGGTCAAAGAAAATCTCGAAATCTGTGCCAGAATATGCAGCTTGCCCAAACAGAGTTTTTCCCACAAAAATCATAGTGAAACTATCCCTAAAAGCCTTTGGTCAACGTTGTTCAAAGTCTCCTCAAACAGAAAGTCAACGTAGGTCAAATCAGCTCCAAGAAACTTGCACGTGTGGACAAATAACTGCCTCAGATGTATGAACCAATCAGATGAGGAGAGAGAGAGATGTGTGAATGAATGTGCCAAATGAGGTTGAAGGTCTCTTCTATTTATATCTAAGTTACCAGGATTCAGATACGGAAATGGATCCGGATTTGCTTGTTTTTTGAAAATCCTAGAACCGGATACGACAAGGATATGCCAAGTACAAAAATATAATAAAATTTTTAAATTTTCAAAAAACACTCAAAGTTCAAAAATCAAATCCATTTATAAATCACAAAATTAGAATTGAAACCATTAGATATAAATATGAAGACTGAAACACTGAAATGATGCATCCCCCTTCATACAAAAAGGATAATATCATAAATGATAATAGTAAGTACAAAAAGGAGTGTCTCATCCATGATCACTACTAATATCATAATGTGTAGTAGGTTTAACTACATATCCTCAAATGGATCTACAATATCTTTTGCATATTGCAACTCTACATCATGAATAGATGATGGGGGTCTTGGAATGTAGGAAGTTGCATTAGTAGGCTCGACTGGTGGTGGAACAATATCTTCAAGTAGGTTGAGGTGAGTCATGGAATTCAGTGTCAGGTTTAAGTCAGAGATCGTAGGCTCCACATCCCATATCCTGCTAAGACCTTTTTAATACTTTGGTTCAACATGTGATAAAAGACAGAGGTTGGAATGAACATACACAAGATTCTTAGCCTTTGCCGCTTCCAACATGTTTCACTTCATTGAATGGATAAAGCCATATGTACTCCATTTCCTCTCAGCTGATGAGGAACTAGCAACGTGGTGGCTAGAGTCGTAAGATGAATTCTATCCCCACCAAGTAATAGGATCAAGATGCCCTCGATTATCCATAACTACTGGATCTGAAAAACTACCAGTAGATTGTACAAATCTTTCAAATTCTTGATGTATTTCCACTGCAACTCCCACATCTCTATAAATTTTCCTCAAAGGTGTCGTGTATCCTTACTGCTTCAGAATCCTTGTTTGGCATTGCTCCACCAGGTAAAGACAAAATTTTCGAATGATAATACTTGGGGCGTAATGCATAGGCCAAAATGTGTAATGGTGTGGTCATTTTGTTCCACCTTTCCGTAACTATGTCGTTCACTTCATAATAAAATGTTTCAAAAGGGTCATTTTCTCTTGCCTTGACACTTTTCCTTATCCTTTCCAACACACTACAATGTTTTCATAAACTTCCCCCAAGCAAGGTGTATCTGTGTCGAATGTCTTGATCAAAGTCAAGATTGGTTCAGTAAACCACAAAAGGTATTGGATTATGCCCCACCATGCATCATCAAGAATGATGGACTTGATTTTTTGCCCTTTATCAGAAGTGGAAGTCTTCCATGATTCCCAAAGCGGGTCAATGACCATTGCTTGTAATGCTTGTCTCACATCCACAAGTCTATTTAGGACAAGAGTGTGGGAGGCAAAACGATTTTCAACAACCTACAAATTTCAAAAAGTCAAATCTCAAATGAGAAATCATATATAAATTTGTAATTAAAATTTAAAATTAAGAATTTCCAAGTTCCAATACAAATAATATTGATTAAAAAAAGAGTACCTTCAATAACTCCAACTTTGTAAAACCTCTATATATGGCCTAGGACATTGAATGATTGGTTATGAACATTTGGATTTCTTTTGCTGCTACGTATATTTCATTAATCCATTCAATATCACCAATCTTGGCAAGCATAAGGTTCAATGAATGTACTGCACATGGAGTCCAAAAAGGTGTGATCATATTGACCCTCCACAATCAAACTTGCAGCTCTACAAACATGTGCATTGTCCATAATGACTTGGACAACATTATGTGGCCCCACACTTTTTATTGTATCAGTAAGAATTGTGGATATTAAAGATGCATTTTTCTCTATTCCACTGCAATCAACAATCTTTAAAAACATTGCCCCTTGGGGGCATATTGCAATAACATTAATTAACGGGCGGTTTCTTTGGTCTCTCCATCCATCAGAAATGATGGACATGCTTATTTTTGCCCACATATCCAAGATTTACGATAGTTGTCTATCCACAAATTGTCTCTCTGATGCCAACAAAGTAGTGCAGAGTTTTTCATATCCAGGGCTCTTGTACCCTTTTGGTGCTTCATTAACTGCCTTAATTATTTGTTGCCAATAAGGAGAACGCACCAAATTGAATGCTAGCCCATTTGCATAGATGCAACGAGCTACATGTTTATCCACTGTGTCTCTACTCGGGTTATTGAAAGTTGCTTCAAGAAGGCCTAGAGTGGGCTTTTTATTAGTTGTGGTAACAACCCTAGATGGCAATGGAGGCCTAGTTGTAGAGCTTTGCACAGGGTGTCTTCCCTTAAAAAGTTTTCTATCATCAACATCTTGCAAAAATGCATATAATTTTATTTTTCCAAGACTCAAACCTTGGCCAGGTTTGCCATTTGCATCTTTTGGCCCAGTGCATACTTGCACCCCTACACTCTGCTGTGATGGTTCCATTTCTATAAGTTGTAGCCTTGTAGGGTATAGTGTGTGACTGACTGCATATAAAATTTAAATCATAATTTATTATCAATTTTTAAAATTTAAATACATAAAAATTAAACTTTGAATTTTTTAGAAGATGTTTAATGTTTTAATGTTTAAAAAATGTTTTATTTGTACAACCTAAGAGTCCACTGTGATTTCAATTGCAGGGATTTAAAATTTAAATCATATTTATTATCAATAATTTAAAATTTAAAATACATAAAATTAAAACTTAAATTTTTTTAAAAATGTTTAATTGTACATCTAAGAGTCCACTGTCCATTTTGATTGCAGGGATTTAAAAAATTAAAAAATGTTTAATGTACACCTAAAATTGCACTGTGCATTTCGACTGCAATGAAAATTTTATTATATAATGCAAAAACAAACCTTCGACCCTTGTTCTGTCCTTGTCCTAGGTCCCTGTAAGCTCTCTCCGTCCCTGTAATTTGAATTGTTTGAACACCCTTGTGCTGTTGCTGTGGGGTCGACAGTCGTTGCCTGCAGATGGAGAATGCCGGTTGCTGTGGAGTCAAGGTTGCTGTGCAGTGTGGAGTTGATAGTGGTTGCCTGGAGAACGCTGGAGAATACCGGTTGCTGTGGGCCTGGGGTCATTTGCATGGAGATTCGCCTTTGGAGAACCCTTGCCTGTCTGCTCAGTGCACACTGCTGTGCGCTGTTGTGGCCAACAAAGTATAACAATGGACCACTTTGGTCAAAGTAAAAAATTAGAAACCCAAAAAAACCTAAATTAGAAAACCCAGTTTTTATTAATTTGAAATTCAGCTTTGTGTTCACGAGATCCATTTCTGAAAGTCGGGATCCGTTTCCGAAAAAGATGGATCCGCCACCTTGCCGTTTCTCAACTGGTTCAAGCCTGGATCGATACATGGATACGTGGATCCTAGATCCTCACATGCTGGATTGGTAACTTAGATTTATATATTGTGATGGAGGAGGGTCAATTTGATTAAAGAGACCGGAAGCTGACCTTGACCAAATGTGCACCTATGGGCCTGTCATCAAAAACATATTTCTTCTTATCCAAATTTAGTGCTTCTAGGGACAATTTTTGTCCTCTCGAAAAGAGGAATATTGTCCAATAATCATATAGGGTAAATGAGCTGACCAAAGTGGAATTTGGCCCTAGTTGCATATTTTAGCATATATCATATGGTCAATTCTATAACAATGTTGGCACTTATTACCATAGTATTTACTTCTTCAAGAAATCCCACACTCACAAACTGAACTTGTTTGGAGTAATTTGAGGTATGAAAGCTGTTTCTTTTATCATATTTATGCCTTGTCGATTTTTGTTGAATGCTAGTTCTTCCCAAGGTATAACAAACATTCTGGAATTTTCTACTGTTGTTATCATCATTTTGTGCTTCTTCTTGTGACTCATATTCAATAAATGTTTCCTTCATCAATTGAAACAGGATGATTCCATTTCAACCATATTTTCTATTTCCTCTAAATCATACATCAAGTCGTGTATTAACATCAACCATATGCATTATGTTTTGTGTGTCATAAGTTGCATCAACCATTTATATGAGCTCATCTGTATCACATGTTACATCAATCTTTTCTGTTAGATCCTCTATGTCACAACTTGCATCAGTCTTTTGCATGAGCTCATCTGTTTCACAAGTTGCAGATCTGGCTTAAAGCCTTTTCCACCATTCACTTGTCTTGTCTTGCTTGTGTTAATTCTTAACAAAAAGTTCTCAAAGTTTTCCATATCCATATTTATATCATGGGAACAATCTTTCACTCAAGAAGATTGTCTGTAATATGTATACATATTTGACTGTTAGACCTTTAACCCCAATGAGTCATCCAATCCCCATATGGGTGTCCTTCAAAAGCTGGAGGAGGGGTAAAATTGATCATAGTTTTGTGTAGATTGGTGTTCAGTGAATTACTGGTCACCCTTTGGCTTATGTGAAGTGTAAATTCAAGATTATAATGGTTCCTGAGATATTACTTCTTTGTGATGTGCTGAAGCAACCATGAGAGAGCTTTTTCATCTCCAATCTGTATAGGGTGGCTATGAAGGCTTGTAATTCCATATTTTACTGTGTTGGTGCTTTGTCTTTGGATACAACTCTTTCTAAGATTACTTCCTTTGGCCTTTAACTCCAACCCCTTTTTCATATTCTATACAATTGTCTCTTTAACTATACTTTACTTAAGATTCTGACATAGGAGTAAAATTTATTGGACTTTTTTTGTATATTGACATCCAGTGAATTACTGGCCACCTTTTTGGCGTATGTGACATTTAATGGTTGATAAATTACTTTTTTGTGGGTGCACTGAAGCTAATACCAGAGCTTTTTTCGCCTGCTGTCTCTAAAGGATGGTGTCGAAGATTTGTTGAGTTGATTGTGGGGAAAGCATGAGTAGGTATATGCTAAAATGTTGTATTTAGAGGCATGATTAGACGTTATTTCATCACGTACCTATTCCTTATTTAAGGATGAGCTGAGGGACAAACAGAAAAAAATGATTTATGTTTGTGTTACAATGAACACCGATTTAAACATGATTAGAATCCATTTCTCTAAATACGATCATACAAACGGTTTAACAGCAGTAGGAATTAAAATTATTTGCTTAACTCTTATGTTTGCTCTCAACTTCCAGAAATGATGTTAAAGTTCATCTTCTGATTTCTATTTCTAAGTTTTCTGCCTTTACGCTTCATTCCCATCCTTTGAACTTGGATTTCAAGAATTGGACAACCAGTAATACACTCACTGTGAGATTCAATTTTCATCTTTCCATTGATAATTAGTTTAATTGCTTGAATATGTTCCATGCCTGTAAATTTCATATTTTCCTGTGTCAGTTTTTGCCTTTGGATACTAATTCGTGATAAATTTGATTTTTTTTTTGCAGTCAATTGGCTCCTTACAAAAGAAGTACAATGTTGGCTCTTTTGAACTCCTAAGCAAGACTGCTCCTATACAGGCTGCATCTCTTTTAGCGTTTGGCCCTTTTGCAGATTATTATCTAAATGGGCGCAACTTATTAGAATACAAATTTTCATCTGGTGCAATTGTAAGTTTCTGCTAGCAACTATTTAGTCTATTACTGGGACCTCAAATTCAAATGGTTTTGTAATTACTGCCTCATTGAAAACACAAGTGTTTGATTGTCATGTGAAACATGAAATCTGAATAAATCTATTGAACATTCTGCAGATTTTTATACTCCTTTCATGCATTCTAGCTGTGTTCTGCAACCTGAGCCAATATCTCTGCATTGGGCGATTCTCAGCAGTTTCATTTCAGGTTTTGGGCCACATGAAAACTGTTTGTGTCCTTATATTGGGTTGGCTGCTTTTTGATTCAGCATTGACTGCCAAAAATATAATGGGGATGTCTGTTGCTGTTATCGGCATGATAATCTATAGTTGGGCAGTGGAGGTTGCAAAACAAGCCACTGCAAAAAGCTTATCCATGATGCCTGTGAAAGAAACTGATTTTACAGAGGAGGATGTCAGTCTACTAAAGAGTGGATTTGAGATCAATGGTACAAAAGATATTGAACTAGGTGGGGCAACAAAACAATAGTTTAGTCTTTATGACAATGGCATAGGTGAGCCAGATATAAGGAATGCCCCAGCTGTTACAAGTCACTCTTTCCATCTATGGTTCGCGTGGGAGAGCATGGGGGGACAATGATGATAGATTTTATGAGATAGCTTGATGGTATTCTTTGATTTTCAAACAGAGTTAGAACGGCTACTTGAAGAGTGGCAGCGAGCTTCGTTGATGGTAAATTTTATTTATCTCAGACTATTGGAACAAAGGCCTTCCTCTGGAGTCTGTATATAGTCAAGAGATACAATCTTTTAGTTGCAATGAAATTTATTTTTTTTCTGTATTCTGAAGGAAATGCTGCTCATAATGCCCAAAAAGAGAGTAGCTGCTACATTGTACATGTCTAGTAATTGTTTTTTCCAAGACAGGTAGCATTGAGATGCATATTTTATCATGCCATCCCAGAATATTTAGCTAGTAAATGGCAACTGTGTGTAGGTTAACCCATTTCATGTCATTAGTATTGTTTTAAATTAATGTGACATCAAATCCATATTTTATTCTTTTCCTTGCAAACGGCCCGTTTGCAAGAAGCATTGTATTCTTTCTTCTAGAAAGAGTTTTATTGAAGCAAATTGTACCTTTTGATTATTCATAGTCATATAGACACAATTTAGAAGTAATAGTCTCTATTTGCTGATAAATCATTTGTGCACAAGTGTAGCTTCCTAGCATGCCATCTCAAGAACATTTTTTGTTAAGCAGTGTATAGTTTCTGTGATAGCACTGGCACACATTTGTTTGTGAACATGATCATTTATTCAAGCCTTACCGCTGCAATTTATTAAACTGAAGGATCACTTTCGACTAATAAATGTAAGTATGTCTGGGTTTGGGAAATCAAAGTTTTGGTTTCTCACACTTCTTTGTTCATGATTTTATATTATGTTAAAATCAGATGATATAACCAGCAATCATGGAGTTTGGCTGTTTCTTAAGCTTGTGATCTACTTTAAGAAAATATAGTTTGCTTACATCAACATAATCTGTAGAAATTCAGTGTCACGGATCAGCCTATGTGAAACAGCCCTGAATGATGAATAGAGAACTTGGAAGTATAAATTTGTGGAAATTGTTTGTTTTTGGGAAGTTGATTTGAGAAACAGATCCCGAAGAAGGTTTCACTGCATAACACAGATTTGCTTCAGCTTAGGTTTCAGGTCTGAGGACTTCACATAGTGTACCAAGGTCCAGTGGCAAATTTGTGTAAAATTTTCAACCTTTGTCTATTGGAGAGATTGACCACATTGATTGATTATCCAGATCAGGGTCTATTGTTATTTCCATGGATATTAATTTTTAGAGCAGTAGAAATGCCTTTGCTAGGCTTTGCAAGAAGACTTCCCAAAGAAATGATCACAGAATGCGTTGGAATATATAGTTTGGTAAATCATTGAACAAATATAGTGTAACATGTATCATTTTCTTATGTGGTAATAAGAAATGGCTAATTTTGGAGAAAAATGATAATGTATGGTTAATATTTGAAGATCACAAACTATTTGGACAACGAATTCTGACTCAAGAATGACTTCGTTCTTTCATTCATAGCGGTTTAACCTTAAATTAACTGTTTTTAACAGAGGAATTCATTTGCGTGGATATCTATCTTATTGTGGGCTTCTTACAAGCAACTGTGATAAATTTAATATTTACCTTGGCCTTGTTATTAAACCACTGGTGTTTTGACACTTGCAGTGGAAGAATTCTCACTTTTATTTGTAGTTCAAGGATGCGGTTTTTTCATCTTAAACAAATCATTTTGCTTGATTATCGTTCGTTGACAATCGACTTGGTCAATTTTCACGATTAGAGTAAGGCTTTTTTCATTATACATTAAACTCTTATTTTCTTCAACATTTTTTTTTATATCAATGTTTAGTTTTTGCTTGGCATTAATATCACTTCCCTTTTTCGTTGTGGGCGCGGTTAATTGTATTTGAAATATATTTTTGAAGAGTTTTTGTTGAAAATATATATTGTAATACATCAAAAATCAAGTTGCATGCATATCAGAAGCAACATATCTGGCATCATAGAGTGGTCACACCAAATTCTGCAACATATCTGGCATCAAAGAGTGGTCACACCAAATTCCGCTGCATATTTGTAGCATATTCTCTTTAGCTCCAAAGTGAAAGAAGTTTATATCTTTCTAGCAGACCATGCCAGCAAAGATTTGAAAAGGCAATACTGATCTGAAGACAGAAACTTCTGCACGTTTGAAAGTACTTGCACTATGATTACATATATTTTTTTCATTTAAAAATTCTCGTTTTAGTTTGCTCATAAAGCCTCTTCAAACATGACTATGGTTTTAATAGATTTTTTTTTGATAAATTAAAATATATTCAAATTTCGACTAATATAATTACAAATGCACTTCAAATTATTAATGGTTACTTAATAATTCTTTTTCTATCTAAATCTACTTTAGGCTTAAAATGTTACTTTAATTTTAAATATTTTATTAATAATAATTTATGTTAGGTAAAATTTTTCAAAACTTGTTTCTATGTTTTTTTAGGGTTAGGTTATATATATTATATATATATATAATTTAAGGATTTTGTCATATTATCACATACTAGCGAGTATCGACATTGAAAGTGTTTTTAACTTTTGTTAATGTTTAAATTGTTGCAGTTTTTTTCATGTTACGAGTTAATGTGTAATTGGTACTTTGTAATTTTTTTTTTTTTAATATATAATTGTAAGGTATCCTAATACTTTCTTAATCAAAGTTTACTCGAGCACAATGACATGTTTTATTCCACATTTATATGATTTAAAGGTTCTAAACATTGACCTATTTAGTATATTGTATTTGATTACCCCTAGTATACTCTTTTGGACTGATCAAAGCTCTATCAAAATATGAGTAGAGTGTAAAAAATTCATGGTGGTTTATATGTTTTAATATTTTTATTATACTGTATATCTTTCTTTCCCAACAAAGAAAATTTGGATTTTAGGCACACTAGTATATTGTATTTGATTATCTCTAGTATGCTCTTTTGGACTGTTCAAAGCCCTATCAAAATGAGTAGAGTGTAAAATATTGATGGTAGTTTATATGTTTTAATATTTTTATTACTGTTTATCTTTCTTTCTCAACAAAGAAAATTTAGATTTTATGCACACTATAACTACGATATAAGACATTGACAAATTTTACAATATGTTGAAGTAAAAAATTATATAAATAATTAGAGCATTAGATTTTGAAAGAAAATTTCTAGTTTTTTAGTATATCTTTCTTGTAAATCTTTGAATTAAGAATTAAAACTTGCTTTAACCATTTTTGTTCTTTGCAAACAAAATTATAAAATTGCTTGGGAGTCAATGAGAAATCATAAAAAACATGAACATCAGTACAGAAAATGAGATTAGTACAGAAAATGAGATTAGATACATGAACAAATCTGGTTCATATTATTGTTGCTCTTAATACTAAAGATGATTGGATGAGTTGGAGTGTGTTGTGATGTTTACATGTTCATAGGACATTTACAGGGGTGATTGCTGGTAAGCTATTTGCATTTCCTTGCTCGAAGTTGAGGTCCTTACACCATTCAATCAAATTTTCCCACATCATAAAAATGCAAAGCAAATTTCTGTTCCAAATTGTCAACCTATTGCTAGAGTGTTGAAGACTATCATTTTTCTTTGTACAAGGGTGCCCATGTTTAAGGGACTACCTCATGAATGTGTATTTGCAAATGTCTTTTCATTTTATTGAGAGGCAACCTTAATTGCTCAATGAATCTCCTAAGTCATTTTTGTTGTAATCTTCAGCTTCATAGCTTGTTTTGCAATTTCAAAGTGAGTTGATTTTGAGTCCACTACATGTGCAATTACAAAAAGTTTAATTGAAATTTGATTGATTAATCCACAAAGATAAAAGAGTGTAACTAAAATGAGAAAGTTTAGATATATAAGAGGGGCTATTGAGGGATGTGAACTATATGGAATTTGCGCTTCGCACTAAAGATCCATATATCTCAACATATATTTTTATGGGGTTTGCCTTGTGTATTAGCCATGGATGAACCCTTTTAGAGTAGATTTTTATATCATGCATTAGCTATACCAATTCTTGTGCTAAGACAACAACAATGACCCCTTCAAATTGCTATGGTGAATTTAAAAGCATTGAACTATTCCCCATTTAGCGTTCCTCCTATGATCAAAATAAATAAGGGAACTTAAAGTAGCATAAGGGACTTGCTTGAATATTTTCAAATCATTAGGTATACCATTGTGTTTGTCTTGGTCTCATGTTGTAGCTGATTCTTTCCTGGTCTGATAGATTCCTATCGCCCAAGTTTGTTGGAAAGTCACCTTTGGGACTATTGTCTTAACATGTAACAACCCTTTTAGTGTAGAGTTTTGTATTATGCAATGACTATACCAATTATTATGATAAGACAACAAAAGCGACTACTAGAGATTGATATGATGAACTCAAAAGTGTTGAAATATCCTACATTTAGTGTTCCTCCTATGATAAAAAATAGATGACTAGGGGAACCTAAACCAACTTTAGGGCCTTGCATGACTACTTTTAGGTCATCAAGCCTCCCATTTTCTTTTTCTTGATCTCGTGTGATAGTTGATCATTTTGAGTCTCCCATAGAGTTTTCCTTGGTCTCATGACCAAGGGAACCTAGATTAGCATTAGAGCCTTGCTTGACCACTTTTAGGGCATTATGTATCCCGTTGTCTTTTCCTTGGTCTCATGTCAGAGTTGATTGCTTCTAGTCATAGAGATCCCCATTGACTTAGCATACAACCTATGCAGACATCGTTGGGCCGCCTCATACCTAAATATTGCCCAAGTTTTTAGGAAAGTCACCTTTGGGACCATGGGTTCCCTCAACTTTGGTAGGTGTACTATATTTTTTTTGGTCAAATTTGGTAATTTTGTTGCTACATTTGGGTTTCATTTGTGTAGTGATTGTGAGTTTCTTTCTTCTTATTTTATTTACCCCTTTTGTTTACTATTATGTCTATTCCCCCCATAATACAAAGGACTTGTTCTGGCCTAAATGTATGAGATTTGATCCTTTTTTCCTTATGCTTGGGGAGTCAGAGGAATGACATGCACATAAAATTAAGGATCACGGTACTATGGGGCAAAGCAGATTCCTTAGTATGGCAACATGAACTCATGGAGCCACAATTCTCTAGACATCCATATTTGACTAGTTGGTCATCTTGGAGGTAGTGACACAACCCAATGAGTTGTGAGTGTAGAGAAGGGTGTGCACTACTTAAGTGTGGGGCTGATGGGGGATGTGAGTCTGAAGGTTAGAAGCTACTAGGGTTTGATATGAGGACCCTGGAGGGTACTTGAAGACCTAAGATGGCATCAAGAACTCTTGAAGCCCCAGGTCTCTGAGACATCCTTGTTTCGCTGAATTAGACACCTTGGAGGTAGTGACATAGTTCGAGGGACTACAAGTGCAAAGAAGGGGGTGCACTACTTGGTTGTGGGTTGATGGGGGATGCGAGCATGTAGTTTGGAGGCTATCGAGGTTTGGTACCTTGGCCTTGTTTATTTATGGTATTGAATATGTATCTATTTTTGGTGAGTTGTTTCCTTATGAACTGAAGCCTCAACTTGAGGGTGACCCACCATTGAGAGAAAATGAGCAAGGTGGTTTATGGCTGGTAGGAACATGTGAGGTTTGTAACTAGTCGGCAAATTTGATTAGATAAGTGATATTGTTAATATTTATTTGAATTACTGTAATGGCCATCTCAAATTATAGGAAAGATAAGAATATTAGCATGTATACGAGGCATGCATATGATAGCTACATATGCATGCATCACATGCACTACGTTAGTATACATATTAAGTTATTGTGAAAATTGTCAAGAAAAATATAAACAAATTGATTATTGAAAGTTCTAAGTGAATACCTAGCTCACATAAATATTAAATATATTGAGTGAAGTACTTAGTGTTGTACCGCCATCATAATATATATAACTATACAAAATAAAGGGGAAAGACAATGTATTGCACAAAATAAAAGTGAATATAACATATATGGTGCAAAAATAAATTAAATGTAATAAATATTATACAAATAGGAAGGGAAATAAAATATATAATATACAAAATGAATTATATATATATATATATAGGATATATATATTATATATTTATATATATATTATAAATATATATATTTTATTATGCAATCAAAAGGGAGCATAATATAAAGTCACAAGGAGTTATAACATAAACAAGGAATACAATAAGTGTGTATATATATATTCTGCAATCAAAAGGGAGCATAATATAAAGTCACAAGGAGTTATAACGTAAACAAGGAATACAATAAGATACAAATGTTTTATTAAAAGGAGTTTGTTGTCAATGTTTAATGCAATGGCAGATGCCTGCTCAGACTTCAGCTAAAGCTTGTCACCTTATCCCTTCGCTGAAGGAACCTTGAACAAGAGGTCATCGTTTGGAGGCAAAACATGATTCTATATAAGATGGGAAAGGCATTTTAGAAAAGGGGGAGAAGGAACGCTGTGAAATATGAGGAATAAGCCAGAGGCTTAAGAAATTTGTAAAATTGAATAATTAAGCCTTTGTACCTGGAGTTTTGGGCTCGGGGGCTAGAGGACTTTGATTTCAAAGTCCTTTGGGCCTGGGAACCGAAAAGATTGATCGCCGATAGGTAGGGTGGATTCGGTCAGTTTGGTAACAGGGGCATATTAGGAGTAACAACAACCGAAATCCTCCAAACAAAATATCCAAGTAAGCATTTGCATTAAATTTTTTTATTTCAATTAAAATTCTAGTTAATTGTAAAAATTAGGTCAACTCATTATTGTAAAATTAGGGCATTTTAATTATGTTGTAATAAATTATGTATTTTTCCTATGTTGTGGGTGAATTGTAAATTAAATGATATTTTTACGCAATTATATGCCTATATATGAGTTATTGCATTTTAGAGTTCATTCAGACATGCATAGAACCCATATAGGAAGTAAAATAAAAGAAAGATTCCCAGGAAAATAGGTTACAAAGATAACAAGCACATTAATATGCACCAGTAGGTGGTTGGGGATGTTACAAGACTATTGCAACAATATCTTGTCATACATTGGCTGACATCAATACTCCACAAACCTCCTCAAGATAGAAGGATATATCAAAAAGAAAAAGGTAATGTTGGTTGATTATGGAAGTACCATAACTTCATCAATTACAAATTAGCAAAACTTGTCAATTGTTATGTATATATAGCACCAAAATTTCAAACAATCATCATAGATAGAGATACCATAAATTGTTTAGGGAAGCGCCATAGTATTAAACTAAATATAGGGAATGTTTGTTGGATATTCCTATGATTGCAATCCAAATAGGTGGTGTTGATGTTGTATTAGGGGTCCAATGGTTACAATCATTGGGAAGAATGAACCTTAATTTTCAATATATTTTTGTAAGACTTTCCTTAGAAATAAATGCAATTAAGCTTAGAGGTATCCAAGGGAAACCTAGTAAAGTGATAAGCTCTAATAACATGACAATTTTACTTAAAAAGGGGCACCCGGGTGTAATTTCACAAATGTGTTCACTAAATGTTCAAACGTCAATATCATCTATGTCAAGGGATCTCCACAAAGTTATCAACTATCATTTCAAGGTATTTGGATTAATGCCTAAGGGTCTTCCACCTATTCGAGATCATGACTATGTTATTCCTTTGTAGTCAGGAAGTGTGGCAGAGATAAATGAAGGGAAAATCATACTAGAAACATAAACAATCCTTGAAACAAAGATTAAGTATCCAAGTAATCCAACAATGGTTGAGTACCTCATCAAACAAAAGAACCTACTAATATAAGATAAGACATGGGAAGATGATTTATTCATGTAGCATCATTAGCAATTAATCAAGTGTTGAGGACAATACTTGTTTGAAGTTGAGGGGAATGTTAAGCCATATATAAGACAAATGTTAAACCTAAAAGCCATTATTAAGCCCAATATATTGAGTAATTAAATTTATATTGTTATATTGTTATGTAGGCTAGAACCCTCATGGTCCTATTTTATTATAATTGTACTTATTGTCTCCTATATATATATACACTAAGAAGACCTAGTCTTAGGATCATCAAATATTGTCCTGCACATTGTATTAACTGTAAAAGGAGGTTTCCCCCTTGAAGATGACTGTAATTATTGGGTTTTTATTATTATCATTTTTAAGGCACAAGTTTCGTAGCATTGCAAGACTCCCCAAGTCTAACAACAATTTAGTTACCATGATGGTTATTGTCCAGCTCTAAAAAAGATGCTTCTTTTTGTCGCCTAACTCATTCTTTCACTCCTTTAGTGGCTAAATCCTTCATGGATTATATATTTAAGATACATGCTATTCCCACTTCTATTGTCTCAAATCACTACCCCACATTCACAAGTAAATTTTTGTAAGAGATATTTAATCTTCAAGGTACAACTGAATATAAGCATTGTATATCATCCTCAAACTGATGGCCAAACAAAAGTGGCGAACAAGTGCTTAGAAAACTATTTGATATGCTTTTATTCCAAAAACCCATACCAATGGGCATAATGGCTACCCTTGGAAAATGGTGGTGCAACACAAATTGTCATGGAGCTACCAAAATGACACCATATGAAGCTATTAATGGCCAAAAACAATTATCAATGGAATCCTATGTATTCGACACCTACAAAGTTCATGTGAATTTTGTATCCTCAAGGGAAAATTGGTTATGGTGCATAATCAATAAACATAACAAGTTTAGTAGCATAGATATGAATGTCCTTTTAATGAAGGGGATCAAGTGCTTCTCTATTTGCATCCTTATAAATAAATATCACTCAAAGATAATTTTCTTATGTAGCTCCCAAGTTCTATGGTCCATATCAAATCACACAACAGATTGGTCAGGTTACCCACAAGCTAGTTCTCCCAACCCACTCCAAAAATCATCTAGTCTTTTATATGTCTTGTTTGAAAAAGGTTGTGGGATGAAATTATGAAGTGTAAACTGACATACCAAAACTTGATGAAGAAGGTTCCATTTGACTAGCCAGAAGTAGTATTAGATACTAGAGAGTCAATTACACTACAACACAATCAAGGAACTATTGATCTAGTATAAATATATTCTGTCAAAAGATACCACATGGGAATCAACAACAATTCTCCAACAATTTTATCACCTACATCCTCAAGGATAAAGTTGTTTTCAAATGGGGAGGGCATGTTAGGGTCCTACCCTTACCCTATTAGATACTTTATTAATGTATGAGGCCACCTTTTTTGAATAAGACCTTATATGTATGAAATCCATTTAATATTTTAAATGCAATCATATGAGATAAATGTTGTATCATTTGTACTAGTTATGAACTATTAATCAAGGAAATTCATGACTTGTGATCTCATTGTGAAATTAAATTTCCATGTGAGATAGTCATATGTGAGTTCATAGTACTGATGTTGGATATGGAAAAACTATATTGCAATGCAAGTGTTGTTATGTACATAAATAACATAAATATATATAAAATAATATAAATAATAATTAATAATTAATAATTACTAAATATAATAAATAATTATAAAAGAACATGTCTCAAAGGATGTAACTCATAAAGAAAAGACACTCCCACCTGGTGTTGATGCCTCGAAAATCGCTGCAACAACAATGGGGGATAACCACCCGGTCCGGACCTTAAAGCAGCTCTTTTTCCGTTTGGTGTGGTGGCTCCCACTGGTTTAACTAGGTCCAGTTACCTTCTCCCTATTGCTATTGGTTTATGATATATCTTTACCTACCAATAGACAGGGATATCAGATCACTTCTTCTTGCTGATCAGGTACGAGAATGACCCTTAAGCTGATTTGGGTTCAGCCAAGCCACAACTAAAATTTTGCCTCTTTGAGGAGAGGACTTAAAAGAATGTAGAATTTACTCTAAATGCAAGCTTATTCTATGATGCAAGAAAAAGAAACTAATCTAAATCCTATCTTAATTAGGCAGATATAGATCTAACCCAACTAAGAGCAAGATAATCAAAATATTGGGATTTAAATATGTCTTGTTTATAATGAATATCAAGTTAATGAAGTAGTTCAATTAACTGATATTATGGTTATCAAAACACATTCTATTGAGACCTTAAAACTTGAAATAATAAACCAATAACATTCCAGGAAGTAGTTCACAAAAATGATATTGATTATCAAATCAATAAATCCAATAATT
>APFE031275301.1:0-19044 GCA_000404065.3 Pinus taeda | reverse complement strand
AGGCTGTCTTGAGAGTTTCCCATGCTTCCTTGGATGTCTTAGCTCCTGCTATCCTTGGAAACACACTCTTGTCTAATGCTTGATACAAAAATACAATGGCTTTTGCATCCTTCTTCCTATTGCTCTTCAATAGGTCTTTCTCTCCCTGAGTTAATCTGTTAAACTCTGTCTCATTTGCTGGTTCATCATAACCATCTTCAACAAGTTCCCATAAATCTTGACAGGAAAACAGGGCTTTCATAGTTATTGCCCAATAGTCATAGTTTGTCCCATTAAACTGTGGGAATTGAGGGTTAAACAAACCCATACTAGTGCTTGTGCTAGCCATACCTTGCATTCTCAGCTATGCCTTTAAATCCTTGACTGTGTATTTAAAATACTGACTGTTCTTTCAGTAGTAACACAAAAAACTGGTCTGAGAGATAACTAGATTCTTTTGCTGAGTCTTCACTCTGCTGGAGAAGTTACTGCAACAAAATCCTTCCTACAGCTTCTTTGATGTCTTCAAAGAGCCTAACCTGGCTCTGATACCACTGTTGGGGATTTTTCTGGGAAAATCCCAAAAACAACAGTAAAAATTTCATACACAGAGACAATGCTCTGTTTTTCCCAGAGTCTTTTTAACACAGCGGAAGCATAAAAAAAATTCTGAGCACAGAGGACAGTTTATACACCAAGGATTTATATTAAAAGAGATGCATTTACAAATTATAAACTTCCTCTCTCACAGAGGGATTCACCGCTTGCATTTCACCAAAAAAAATTTACACAGGAGTTTTTATTCACGCTGCTGCGTGACTCCAAGATGCATATTCATAAAACATTGCTTGCGCACTGCTGTGCCTACCATTCCCCTTACTAATGCATTTACCAAAAATTACATTAATATATGACTACCAGAGAGAGAACTTACATCGCCATGCTTCTGTAAAAGGAAGACAGTAAAAATTAAATGATTTCACTGATATTTTTCTATGCCCATACTCCCGCTCAGGAAGAATTAAAACTTCACCAAAAACTTACCAACCACAGTAAATAGCATTTACTGTTTACTGAGATAAACGGCGGTAAGAAGACTTTCACTTCACGTCAAAATCATTTCCCAGGCTTTCACATCAACATTATCCAAAATGCTCGGACCCGAAATATTATGAACCAAAATGTTGATTACCCATCGGGTCCAGGATATCGGGTCGGGACTTCATCTCATGACACAACTTGTGTGCACCGATGGTTTTCCCCGATACCGAAATCCCGATAACACATATGGCCCGATACCTCCGAAATATTTGTGGACCCGATAATTTATCAAAAGGAGTTGACTCCATCGTCGGGTCCGGCCCATCGGCAATAACAAAATTTTTAGCTGCTAATTCGCCGATCCGATATCGGCTGATCGCTGAAGATGCTGATCGTTGAATTCGATCATTGCTAGAGCGCAGTTGAAATTACATTTCAACAATAGGCTATCCCAGAAAGTCACTCGTGCAGAACTAAAAATATTTAATGGATCGCGCCAATTTCTACATAATAGTCGCTATAATTTGAACTTGACTTGACCTTCTCACTCCCTCAGTGAAGATTTTGATTTCGTCCCATGTTCCGTGAGTATCATATAGGTCATCTATAACCGTCATCAGGGTTGAAAGTTTTGTGAACGCGATTCTGCTGTTACGAAATTCGGGCTCGAATGTGCCTAGAACCGCCCAAAAGTAAAATTCCACGTGACGTTTCCTATAGAAATCCAGCTGCGGCAGATATGACTCTGACCACCACCTATATATTGCAAAGGTCATGTCACTAAATTGACAAGCGAGCATAATGATCAGATACATAATCTACTCTATCCTATCATAATGTCAAAGGCCAGTGCACCTCGAGATAAGTTGCATTTCCTTCTTATGTGTACATTGCAGAATATTGAAGTCCAATTTTGCCAGCTCTAAAATTTTCTGGTTGATACTAGACCTGAAAGAATACATGGTGAACATATATTAGTGTATGGAAAACACTTGTTGAAATTCAGGATTCATTGAAACTGATCAAATCTTATGGACAAGGTTATTACTTGAGCCATGAATAGTTTTGTTCATATATTTCGATAAAGTTCCTAGCCTCCCACCTAGGCACACTGCAATGCCATGGAAATTCCAATGCATATTTCACCTGGAAAACAGTAATCAAATCAGACTTCTGCCAATGTTAGGAGGGTAAAACATACAAAATAAATAAATAATTTCCAGATGCGAAGAGTTTGCATACCATACCAGAAGTTAAAAAAGGTGTTTGCAACTTACCTCTCTCTGGAGGCTTTGATCGACGTCAGCTATAGTGTGTCCTGTTAAAACTTGGGTTAGATACTGTGTTGTGAATGTCTTTGCCTCCTCCATCACTTTTTCGCCGGGAAACGAAATGTTTGAAGCTCGGAATAATGACAGCATGCTTCTCACTTCTTTATCAGCATTTCCTTCTTCACCACTGGAACTACAGAAGAATTGCCCGTTTTCATCTTTGAAATTCTCTAAAACGTCTGTTTGATCAGTGCATGACATTCTATAAGTATCAAATATATTTGTTAAAGTTATCTCAGCTCACTTATTTAACTGTCAAACGACATCAAGGGTATATTTTAGTCTCTCTGACCCGAAGAGACATTATATCGATGCATTCTGAGTGCCCGAAATCCCAACGCTGTGGAGTTGAGATCTTTAATGCCGGAATTTCTTGATCCGAGGGCGATGCCCGTTTCGTTCCAATATCTGCTAATCATCAATGAATGAGGTTTTAGAGATCAATGAATGAGTATCTATCATCTAGAAGTGCATACAATCACTGAATCCTACAAATGGAAAATCAAATTCGTGTGTAATGCTTAACCTGTAAACGTAATCGATAGCTTCTTTTATTTCAGGCTGAAAATGTCTATCAATTCACAAACATTCGATAATATCCACCATCTGAAGACGTCGGATTAAATCATCAGCGGCATCACTGCAGCTATCTTTCATGTCATTCAAAAATCGGTGTTTGATATCTTCAACGAGCGTTTCTCTTCTTTCACGATATGTAGGTGCCTGGTCACGGCGTATTTCAATGAAATACAAAGTTATCTTGCAGAGATTGATGAATGATGGATTTTAACATGTGAAATTGCAGTGCTTAATACATTAATTCTAAAGGAACACAAGGCAATATGTAGAAAATATATAATGAGATTAAGATAAAAACCGCGTATGACGTTGACAGAGAATGTATAACGTCATCGTCCCAGACGTTGGAATGATGATTGCCTGTGCGTCTTTGAGTGCTCATGCTTGTGATTATTGGCGTGACGGATTTCTTTGGCATTAGCATTCCAGCACTTGAAAGTTGTTGACAGAGGCAAACGATCATTCTTGGAGCTGATCAGCAATCTGTGGACACCTGATCTCGAAATCAACGGCGTTACAGAAACAAGAGCCATTAGCACTTGCTTCCTATTGTAACTATATAGCATTTCCCTGTCGTGCCTGGCCTATTTATATTACAATTTCTAATGAAAATTCCAAATAAATGGGATCTTTCATTTCGATGCGATTTTGCATACTTGATTTCTCTAAGGAATCCTTTTGGACAGTAAAGGTATTGACAATTTCGGCAAGGTCAGAATAAATGGTTAAAGTTTAAAATATTTTTAATATTTTATGAGAGATGGAACTTTCTTACCTTTCCGATAAAAATAGTAAATTACAGTTTTGAGGAAGATGATCTTTAGATCTTCGTTATATACTGTACAGTTATTCCGTTCCTTGTCTGTCTCTCTTATGTAATAATTGTAAGGTAATTCTTATATATATAAGGATGACTCGATATGTGTATGTAGCATCCTAGATAATGGATTTGCCTACTTTATAGAAAACAAGTTCAAAGTTAGCAATATACATTAATATATTTTTTTAAAATTAATATTTGTATGCATTTTGCAACACAAACCACGGCTTTTATGGTCCCAATACTATATTCGAAGCAACCAAGTTGCTATGCACATAGGATTCCAACCATGAAAAATTAAATTTCAAAAAAGTGTGTAGCACTAAAAATGTGTGTGAGACTTCATAGCAATAAAAAATGTATGCACGATTCTAGCAAAAAGATGGATGTGTGTTCCTATCACTAAAAACATTTGTAGTACTAGTGCAAGGAATTCATACACACTCCTATAGCTAATGACTTAACACATGAGAAACTATTGGGGAGGGGTTGTTATGATAGGGAGGGGGGCAGTGAGAGAGGGAGGGATAAACGGGCAAAGGGACAAAGAGAGAGAGTGGGAGGTTGGTAAGAATGAGTTGGTGAGTGAGGGGAGAGAGTGAGTGAGATAAATAAGGAAAGAGGGTGGGGAAGGGATAGGAAGGGAGATAATTGTGGTTGATATAGACAGGAAGAGAGAGATAAAGTTGGAGTGGGGTCATTATGAAGGAGGGACTCAGAGAGAGAGAAAAAGAGAGAGAAAAATGGAGAGGTAGGAGAAAGTGTGAGTGAGTGAGTGAGAGGGGGGGCAGGTGGGGGAGAAGGAGAGAGTCGAGGGTGGAAGAGAGGGAGTGAAAGGAATATAGAAATGGTGTGGGTAAGGGGGGAAGAGATTAAGAGAAGGGGAGTGAGTGAGGGATATAGAAAGCTAGTGAGGAAGAGATGGAGAATGATAAAAGGAGAGGAATAGAGAGGGCACAAAGAGAGAGAGAGGAGATGGGGTGAGGCAGAGAGGGGGATTAGAGAGAAGGAGAAAGTGATAGGAATTGCAATGAGGGGGACAAGAAGGGAGGAGAGAAATAGAGAGAGAGAGAGATATAAAGTTGAAAAGAGGTTGTTATGATAGAGGGATTAATGGGGAAAGGCAAGGATAGAGAGAGAGGAAGTATGAAAGGGTGGTTTTGTAGTTACAAATGGAGGGAGAGAAGAAGAGAGGAAGGGAGGAAAAAATATAATTGGAGAGACAGAGATAGAGAGAGAGAGAGAGAGAGAGAGGTGGATAGGGGAGAGAAAGGGAGAGAGAGGAAAGAAGAGAGAGAGTAATCAATTGAGGAAGGGAGGTGGGGGGAGAGAGAGATAGAGAGTAATCAAGTGAGGAAGAGAGGAGGAAAGAAGGAAGAAAACAGAGAAGGATAGTGATATGGGGAGAGATTGGGGCATAAGGGGGAGTGAGAGAGAAATAAGGAGGTGAAGGGGAAAGATATATAGAGTGAGAGGAAGAGGGGGCAGAGAAATACAAGTAGATATGGAGAGAGAGAGATAGAGAGAGGGAGACATAGACAAATATATATATCTGTGTGTGTGTGTGTGTGTGTATAAAGAGAGACTTTTGGGGAAGAAAGATAGATAAAGAGAAAGAGAGGAGGAGAGAAGGACAGAGGAGAAAGGAGGATGGAAGGGAGCTAGAAACATAGTTTGAAGCTGATGAATAGAGGGGGCTAGAGAGAGAGGTGGATATGGAACGATCAAGAGTGGGTGGGTGAGAAAGAGAGATAGAGAATGATAAAGGAAGGGAGAAATAGATAAAGATGGAGCAAGAGAGAGACAAAGACCATAGGGTGAGGTAGACAAAGGGAGATAAAGTGGTGGGAGGGAGACGTTGAAATCTTGAGGGAGAGAGAGAGAAAATTATAGAGGGAAGTAGATAAATATAGGTATGTGAGAAAAATAAATACAAAGTGAAAGGAGGAGAGAGGGAAGGAATTTTGTCTCAAGGTAGGAAGACTAACTACCTTATACATACAATCATTTTTTGAGGAAATATCTCAACCAAACACTAATTTAGGAAGCTAGCTAGTTGGAGAGAATCTCTCAAACCAACTAGGACTCAAAAGCCTCATAAAAATATGAATAGGTTAATTTTCATAAAGACTAGAACTCTACATAGCCAACTAAGATATATGATTTTTATTTATAGAAATTGTGTCTAACTAATTGAATTTAGAGTTATCATATCATTGGTATGTTGTTTTTCATGCAAAACATAATATGTGTGTTTCTATTAATACAACATTTGAGTAACAAATGAAATTTTTTTTATCCAAAAACTTGTAGAGTTGTAGATAATAGAGTGTTCTTGATGAAGCTATTATTTCAAAATTTATGTTCTTAATTTTATATATTTCTCTTTAAATAAGGAAATTCGTTATGTCTTTGAAATTATAAGGCCTTCCATTGTCACAAAGTTAAAGGGTCTTAGCATTATATATATATGTATGTATGTATGTTTATATGTGTGTGTGTGTGTGTGTGTGTGTATGAATCGATGTGTGTATGTAGTTTCATAGATAATGGATTTGTCTACTTTATAGAAAAATAAAGTCAAAGATAGTGATATATATAGACACACACATTTGTTTCAAAAATTGATGTTTGCATATATTTGCAACCCAAACCACCATATTTATGATCGCAAAACTATATTCAAAGTAGCCAAATCTACGTACACATAGGATTCAAACCATGAAAAAATAAAATCCAGAAAAGTGTGTAGCATTATGAATGTGTGCATGACTTCATAGCATTGACATTGTATGCACATGACAAAATATTTATCCAAATCTTTTTTCAAAAATTGATGTTTGAATGTATTTGCAACTCAAATTTCTTTTTAAACCATGAACGTAATTATATCCTTGAAATTATAAGGCATTCATTAGTGCAACCTAAAAGTGTCTTAACATTACACACACATAATCTACATGAATTACTCGATATTTGTATATAGTTTCATAAATAATGGGTTTATCTACTTTGTAGAAAAATAGAGTCAAAGACAATGATATATATATATGCTTTTTTCTTTCAAAAAGTGATTGCATTTATTTGCAACCCAAACCACGGCTTTTATGATCCCAAAGCTATATTTGAAGCAACCTAGTCATCATGCACATAGGACTCTAGCTATGAAATACTAAAATTCAAAATAGTGTGTAGCATTAAAAATGTATGCATGACTTCATAGCACTAAAAATATATGTACATGAGTAACTAAATCATGAAATATTCATCCAAATATTTTTTCAAAAATTAATGTTTGCATGTATTTAAATTTCAAACAAGTGTGCAACACTAGAAATTCAAAACGTGTGTAGAACTAAAAGTTCAAATAAAGTGTGTGGCATAAAAAAAACTGTGTACCCCTAAAAAGTGTGTAGCACTAAAAATTCAAGAAAAGTATGTAGTACTAAAAAAAAAGTGTGTAGCACTAAAAAAATGTGTACACAAATTGAATTTTGAGTTCTCATTTCATTGGTATGCTATTTTTCATGCAAAAAATAATATATATGTTTTCATTAGTACAATATTAAAGTGTATAGCACTAAAAAAAGGTGTGTACTGCTAAAAAATATGTAGCTCTAAAAAAAAGTGTGTAGCACTAAAAATGTGTACACAATTTGAATTTTGAGTTTTCACTTTATTGGTATGCTACTTTTCATGAAAACCATAATGTATATGTTTCCATTAATACAACCTTTGAGTAATTAAATGAAAAAATCTTTATCCAAAAACATCTAGAGTTGTAGAGAATAAAGTTTTCTTGATCACGCTAATTTTTCAAAATTTGCGTTCTTAATTTTATATATTTCTTTTTAAATAATGAAAGTCATTATATCCTTCAAATTATAAGGCCATCATCAACACAACCTAAAAGAGTCTTATATATATACATAATCTAGACGAATGACTCAATATGGGTATCTAGTTTTATAGATAACATATTTGTCTACTTTATATAAAAATTAGAAAATGATAAAGATATACACAATTTTTGAAAAATTGGTGTTTCCATGTATTTGCATCTCAAACCACCACTTTTATGATCCAAAACCTATATTCTAAGCAACCATGTTTATCTAGGTGTATATTGGTGGCCACATGCCTATTCCACTTGGGCCTAACACTGTTTCCTTTCAATTTCCTATTTTCCACCATTGTTTTCTATTTTTGATAGATTTTCGGGCCCTAAACTTCCAAATCCATTTGAAGGCCCTAAATGACATTTTTTTGACAAACGGAAAAACAAGAATAAATTGGCACGCATTTGTAGTTGACATTTGTTGTCCTTAGATAGATATTTCTATGGAGGTATCGTGCATACCAAATGAAGATTGTATGCCAAAGTTACAATCCCAAGATGTTAGCATCCCAGCTAACCCCTGCAGTGCCAACAAACTTTTGGTGTTTCATCTCCTACAATTAGGACTTTGGATGTTTATAATTTTTCATTTTTTTTCAATAATAAAAAGGACTTTGACCCTTATTGTGACATTGTCTAGAAGAAATTTAGCTGTCACATCTCTTCTTAGAGATAAGCTACATTTCTATTTTGCATGTAAACAATTTTCAACATTTGTTATTAGTTAATCAAAGTTAATATTTTGTTATATCTTTGTCTTTCTATTTAAATATTCATTTAAGTTTGTTCCTTCTTCAATCTGAATCACAAGTCATCATGCACATAGGATTCCATCCATGAAAAATTAAAATTCAAAAAAGTGTGTAGCAATAAAATGTGTGCATGACTTCATAGCACAAAAAATGCATGTACATATGAGTAACTAAATGTCTAAATCTTTATCCAAATCTTTTTTCAAAAATTTTTGTTTGCATGTATTTAAAATTTAAAAAAATGCGTAGCAATAAAAATTCAAAAATAAAGTGTGTAGCATTAAAAATTCAAAAGGAAGTATGTATTACTAAAAAACATATGTAGCACTAAAATTTCAAAATAAATATGCAGCACTAAAAAAAGTGTGTAGCACTAAAATTTCAAAAATGTGTGTAGCACTAAAAATGTGTGTACTATTTGAATTTCGAGTTCTCATATCATTCATATGCTATTTTTCATGTAGACAATAATATATAACATTTAAGCAACTAAATGATGAAATATCTATCCAAAAACTTCTTGAGATGTAGAGAATACAGTGTTCTTAATGAAGCTACTTTTTCAAAATTTATGTTCTTAATTTTATATATTTCTTTTTAAATAATGAGATTCATTATATCCTTGGAATTATAAGGCTTTATAGTAGAACAACCCAATAGGATCTTTAAGGCATTATATATATATATATATATATATATATAATTACATGGATGAACAATGGTGGTATAATAGTTTCATAGGATAATGGATTTGTTTAAACTTTATAGAAAACAAACAAATATAATAATAATATATATATATATATATATATTATATATATATATATATATAATCCTATATATATATATATATATATATATATATTATGTGTGTGTGGGTGTGTGTGTGTATCTGTGTGTAAAAAAAAAAAATTAAGTTTTCATGTATTTGCAACACAAACGACCACTCTTATGACTCTGAACTTATATTCGTGCAAATAGGTTTCCAACCATGAAAAAATAAAATTCAAAACTGTATGCAGCACTAAAAATGTGTGCATGACTTCATAGTACTAAAAACATATCTGTATGAGTACCTAAATGAATAAATATTTTTTCAAAGATTGATGGTTCACAAATTATTTCCTAAGGTGAAAGTTGGTTTTAATATGTAAAAACCCATCTTACATGGTGTATTTTGATCAACCTAGAAGAAAAATGGCTAGGTGAATCATTTCTTTAGGTGGGTAACCACTCTATGAAAGATACAATACTTTGGTTCACATCAACAAGCTACAATATAATACACTACAACCAACACAGTTGCAACAATAATAAAAATATAGCTACAGATTTCAAAACAATAAAGCTACAATAAATGGAGTTGCAACAGCATATAATGAATAGAGTTTACAGAGTTAAGACCAATGAAGGAGTTGCAAACAATGTAAATAGTTACAGCTAATGTTTTGCAAACAACTATGAACCAAAAATACATTATTTTTATTCCACTACTATGTGTTCTTCCTTTTGTTACACTCATCCATATTTATACATAACTTTCAGTTCATTAATTAGACTTGAAAAAATTAATAACCCTTTCATTGATAAATCTTAAAATCTCAATTAGGTAAAAGGAAAAGGTTGAAATAAATTCTATGGCGGCGTTTCTCGTTCAAATTTCAACTAGCTGAGGAGGTGGTAGCTCTTCACATTTCCATGTTACCCCTTCAGGTTTCAATAAGATGAGACTGAGGCAAATATTCATTATTTTAGCCACTGATGAAATAATTATTGTTACTGACATTCTCCCCCTTAATTGTTTCAACCAAAAGGTTTGTTGTTACATCAAAAAAGTAGTTACACCATACACACACCTATATTTTTCCCATGAATTTGAAATAACTCATTTTCCAAGGTTTTGTAAGCATATATGCAAATTAGTCTTCTGATCTACAAAATTCCATACAAATTTCATTAGTGTTTACTAATTCTTAAATGAAATGATTCCTTATATCAATATACTTACTTATTTTATGGAAAACATGGTTTCTTGATAATGCAATGGAAAATTTGTTTTCACAAAAAAATCGAGTTGGTTCTTCTTACCCATGCAAAATCTCAGTTAACTTTCTTCTCACCCATAAAGTTTTACAAGCTATTGTTGTTGCAACAACATACTTTGCCTTATAAAATGGTAAAGTCACAATGGACCACTTATTTGATGCCGATGATACTACACTCGATCTAAAACTGAACATATAACTTGACAGGTTGTTCTTGTAATCAATATTTCCTACAAAATCACTTTATGTATATCTAGTCAATCTAAAACCTAGATGTGATGTATACAAGATACCATAAAAAAAAATCCAACAATATACCTTAAGATCCTTTTTACAACTTTCCAATAGGTACTCTTTAGAGATTCCATAAATCAAGAAATTAAACTTACAAGAGACATTATTTCAACCCTTGTTACAACCAAATATATGATACTTCCAACCAACTTCTTGTACAAGGACATATCAACACTTAACTTGTCATCCTTCTTATTGAGTTTGTAGTAATCGCATTATAACTTGATTACAATTCACCATCATCAACCTGTTCAATATATCTTTTTCATACTTAGGTTGACAAATAAAAATACCAACTTTAGATTGAGCTATTTCAATACCAAGAAAATATTTCATCATCCATAAATTAGTCATATTAAAATATTTTTTCGTCATTGCTTAAAATCATCTATTGAAATATCTCCACTGAAAATAAAATCATCAATATACAAGCAAACTATCAAAATTTTACCTCCCTAATTTATCTTTGTATATACAGTTGGCTCACTTGGATTTCTATTGGATCCGTTATTATTTAAATATTTATTAATCATATTATACCATATTTGGGGTGCTTGTTTCAATCCATATAATACTTTATTTAACCTATAGACATTATCTTCTTGTCTATCAATTTCATATCCTCAAGCTAGTTTCACATAAAACTTTTCTTCTAAAAAAAAAAAACTGCAGACTTCACGTCTCTCTAATACATTTTCCATCTATTTTTTTCTCTAATAGCTAATGCCATCATTACTATATCAACTCTAGCCATAGATGAAAAAAAATCATTATAATCAATGTCAGGTTGTTGATTGAACCCTTGAGCTGCTAGTCTTGATTTTTGTTTCTCAACTTCACCTTTAGCATTCAACTTGCTCTTGTAAATTTACTTAACATCTATACTATTTTTTCATTTATGTACATCTACAAGATCCCAAATAATATTTCTTTCTATGACATCAATCTCTTCATCCACAACTTTTACCCAAAATTATTCTTTAATAACTTATTCAATATTTACGCAATCATACGCAATTAATGAAAATTTTGAAACTTGATCTATTTCATCATTATTCTCATATATTTCTCTTAATATTCTAGTCTTCTAACCTTTAAATTTATATTTTAATGTAGCTAATGTAAGATTTGATTTATTACTTACCCCTGATCCCATAGTTTTTTGTACTTCATAACCTTATGGCCCACCATGTTCTTAAGTTCTGGGCATTCTAAACTTTAACATTAGGGGAATTTTTAGGTGTGAAATGGGCCTCATGATGAAAATAATAAAATAATAGTTAAAATAATAAAATAAGATCTATGAATTTCTAAAGAAAAAAAAGGAAAAAATTTTTTATATTGTAATTTTGGCTTATCTCTATGAAGTTTTACTCAAATTCCAATTGTAGACACCCATTGTATGTGGATTTAAATTCCACATCTAATGAGTACCCACTAAACATACTTATGAGAAGACCCAGAACAAAACACAATTTTTTCATGGTTTTTTTTTATATGGGTCTACCTAGAAATATCCAAAGTGGATACTCGTTGGATGTGGAATTTAATTCTACATCCAACAAGTGTATACACTTGACATTTGAGTAAATATATAAAGAGATAAGTGATAAATACAATAATAAAATGGTTTTCTTCTTTTCCCTTCAAAATATTTTCCCTTGCTGATGACATCATTATCTTGAACCATATCGATTCTTTTAAAGATAATTTTGTTAGTCCATTTTTTGTTTTGAGGCCCATTCATTACCAAAGAATTCCCTTTATGTGGGCTAACTATTGCTGACTTCCTTGTTGAAGTACTTGCAACAAGTGTATATGCATATGGAGTCAACATTA
The DNA here is from genome assembly GCA_000404065.3 of Pinus taeda. Lineage (NCBI taxonomy): Eukaryota > Viridiplantae > Streptophyta > Pinopsida > Pinales > Pinaceae > Pinus > Pinus taeda. Next base: position 6,466 of record APFE031275301.1, on the reverse strand, counting down.
TAGCATGTACATCCTTCTCATCTCCATCATCATCTCAATGAGAGAATACAATTCCCTCTACAATAGATTTATATATGCTTGCATCCCAAGCCTCTTCTTCCTTGAATCAACATCCCTACCAATAATATACTTCTTCATAATGGGTATAGGTTCTATATCCATTATACTCGTCACTATATTAAGTAAAGATACACTTCTCATTGTTTTCATCCAACTTCTCATCTCTTTAGGTACAAGTGCATAGGCTAGACACATGAAAATCCTCCAATAAGATATATTGCAACTCTTACCACTCCCTATTTCTTCAAGAACTCATTCCTTCACACTCTTAGTCAAACACTTGTTGAGGATATAAACTAAACAAATAACTTCTTCTCCTCAATATTCATGTGGTAAATACTTCTCTGTTAGATTTATTTGAGCCATATTCATAATGGTTTGATTTTTCCTTTTAGCCACCCATTTTTGTTATGGAGTATAACATGCAGTAAATGGTCTCTTGATTCTATGATACTAACAAAGCTCCATGAAATCATCTAGAATATATTCACCACATCTATATGATCTTGAAACTTTAACATATTTTATAATTTCTCTTTCAACCAAAGCTTTAAACCTTTTGAATATAGTATAAGATTCGTACTTTTCTCTTAGAAGATAAACCCAAGTTTTTTGAATATAATCATTAATAAAATTTAAAAAGTAAATATCACTGACCAAAGCATGTGTTTTCATTGGTCCACACTTGTCCTTCAACTGATTGATAATTCTTGGCTTGATGCTTCAAATTTTGTAGATTTCCTTCCTTGATGAGTGTTCTTGAGATGCCATTTCCTTGATGTGTCACCTTAGCTCCAATACCATGTTGAAAAATCAAGGGAAATTAGGTGTAGTGTGATTTTTCTTGACATGATAACAATTTGTGGAGTCTTTTCATTTTTCTTGTTAGCTTAATATTCTTCTTATTCTTATTAATGCATGTGTGTGTACTTCACCAAACTGCCACCAAAAGCATAAGAATATGAACAGAAAATATTGGCTCTCTGTCAGGGCCAAAACCTCTCTTCTCTTGAGAGGAAAAACCTTCGGTAAATTTCTCTTATTGAAGCTTATTATTGATCAATTCCAAACCATAGACCCTTGACTAGAATTTCCTCCAAGAACAGGTCAAGCCCTTTCTCCTTTCTGCACTTTATTCCCCGACACTTCCTTCTTTCGGCACTTTTTTCCCCGACACTTTGTCCTCCTTCTTCCAGGACTTCATTCTTCTTTAAACTATTGGTACACCTTGTTGCACTTGCTCTAGATGGGATCCTTCTCTTCTATACTTAGAGATACCCTTCACTTATGTATACACCTTCCTTCAAATCAAAACCTTCTTGAGATGTAGGTGTAGACTGAAGTGACTATACAGGAGCCCCATGTTCTTATTCATGTGGGAGGCTTACTTAATGTTGTATACCCTTCTCTCCTTCACTTGATTACCCTTCTTATATGATTGAGTAGGAGGCCTTGTAATCTTAGATTTAGCCCCCAAAAAATAGAGATATATGATTGTGAGTTGTTGCTATCATAACCACAAGGACAACCATCTGCTTCCTCGCATGTGTGACTAGAGCTTCCATAGAAAAAACCTCTTAAACTGGTTTGTGTACGATTCTTCCTCACTGCACTTGGAGACCCTTTTCATTCACTCTTTTCCACCTTTTCTAGTCCCTTTTCTTCGGTGATTTCAGAGAGGATTTCTTAACGTGATAATGGAGTGGACTACCTCTATATATATAGGACTATCTATCCTTTTAGGTAGACTAGAAGAATGCTAGCCGACTTGACATATATATCTGAGATTTCTTCTTTGGAGGTGTCTTTGCTTTGGAGGAGACTTGACTTAGGTATACCTATAGTAACATTCCCTTAAGGTCTTCAACATTCTCTTTTGACTATTTGACTCACCTATAGCACTTTAATATGTGCTAGACCTATTTTAATGAGCAAGAAACTCATTGACATATATTATAAAAATAATATTTCTTTTCTTGAATAAGTACAAATATCAAAAGTATATTTATGAAGACCAAACCTAGTTACATTTCCTTCGACAATTTTGACACCACAACCTCAGGGTTAATGCCTTTCTTTGTGCTCATACTCTTTTCTTTCTATTGTTCTTCTTGTCGAGGTTGAGAAGTTCTAGATATTTTATATTTTTTGGGCTTCACTCCTTGTTTTGATTCCTTGTTCTGAAGTTCAATACCCTTCGAGTCATTAACCTTTCCATGCTTATCTCCCTACTTATTCTTGATATCGACGACACTCCTAATGTCTCCACTCTAATATAATTTGAGAAATTTATCCTAGGTAGAACCTTGATTCTTCAATTCCTCACTAATTAAAATATTTATTAACCCCTAATGACACAAGTTGTAGCCTACCTAGTTTTCTGAAGCTTTCTGAACACTCCTAGACATCTTGGCTAGGCTCATTAATAGAAAATATGGAAAAATGATTAATTTGCAAGATTTGAAGTGCATCAAAAGGCCGATGTGACACATGTAGGTCATAGAGTATCTACTTTCACAAGTAAGGAATTTATGAAAGATGCATAAATTGTTTTTCAATTTCTCTATCATATCATTCGTCGCCACCCCTTTCTTCTAGTAAATTGTGCATCCCTTCTTTGTCAAAAACCTACACCAAATACCTTTCACTACCTTGCCCTTCTGAAACCACTGTTCGCCTGTGACATGTAGCTTTGTGGCTTGATAAGTGAATTTATTTGTTAATTCAAACTTAAGTGAACCTATAGCCACCCTATTCCCATTAAATTTCTTTGCAAAATCAATTGTAACACTTGAGTCGTAGCCATCAAACTTGTGCACGAATAGACTCCATCTTGCCCCTTGTAAGATGGGACGGATTGCCTCATACTCTATCATTCCTTCAACCTCTTTGATAGAGAACGATTCGATTCTCACTAGTGCCATGTGCCTATGATTCCAATTCAACCTACAACCTAGCAATTCTCACAATTAAAATTCCTCTACACTTACATTCACAAATCGACATAAAACCACTGTGAAATTTGGATAGTGTAGGAATGATTTCACTTGAAGGCTCACACACTTACTGTACTATGCATTCAATAAGATATGAAATCCTCCCATGTCCCAATTCCTGCATTGATATCTCATGATTAATTCAAAATAATAGTTATGACCCACAAGGTATGGGGTTTTGTTAGAATTCAACATGGTTTCAAAATAAAGCATAAAATCAATTATTAGCATCAGTATTTGAAAGATAACAGTCATACACGTAATGAGCCTGAGTTATAAATATTTAGATGATTAAAGAGTGGAATATTTTTTTATGATAGGAAAATAAATTCAACTAGTGGCGCCGTTAAGACATAATGACAAGAATAGCAATCAATCCTCCATTCATGCACTTTTACCTTAATAATGTTATTCTATGGTTGGATGTTGGTATAATAATAAAGGGTAACTTAGATTTTACATTTTTAGTATGCTAACCATATGTAACCCTTCAAAAGCTCTTAACAATAATGTACGCTTTATAGATGAAGGTTTAGGGACTTGTACTTAGGACGAGATCATCATCCATCATTTTTTTTTTCAAAGACAAAAAATGACCCATCTATGTAATATTAAAAAGGAAACTCATGAACTCTAAAAAAATTAATCCATGCTAAAATCATAGGGATTCCTGTACTTTTGAAAAATATTTCCACATTGTGCATAAAAATAATTCCTGCATTGTGTTTATTAAAATGCTTCCTGCACTGTGCTATAAAAAAAATCCCAGACTATGCATAAAAGAATTCCTGCACTTGCACTTGTTAAAAAAAGGTTCTTATAACAGAATGACCAATCCATTTTCCTTTGAAAAATCTAGATGGATTGTATAAGAATTTGCAGAGTTAGGGAACCTAAATCTCGAGGATTAGGTGTCACTATGCTTTGGTTTTGAAATAGACATGATTTCTAAAATGTCAAGACCTAAACAATAAGAGGGATAAAAGAAGTGGGATGTGGGTATTTCATAAGAAAGGGAATAAAAATAATTAGGGAAATTTAGAGTAAAGTTAACTAATGTAGAGGGAGATAGGAAAAATGGACAAGGGGAAAACATTTTAGGGGTAAAAGAGGGGAAAATAGAAATGGGAAGAAGAAATTTAGTAGAACAATATGAAGGGCATTTAATATATTAAATAATAAAGACAAAATTAGAGAGAAATTTTAGAAAAGGGAAAGGAAGAAAGACATAGTGTTCACCTTGGATGGTTAATTCCTCCATCAAATAATACTATGACCCATGTAAACCAATTAATTGCAGCGTGATTTTTCATGTCACTTGCATAAAGTTTGATCATGTTGCTTGCTGGTTTTTGCTGGTTTTTTTCTGTTTCCACCAAATGTTCCATAGAAACCTACTTCTTCTCAAAACAGGTTAGCCATGCATTAAAATTCAAGTGAAATCCCAGTGTATTAAAAAGGAACCTCCCTATCAGAAAGCTCGTATTCAAGAAGATCCCTACAAAACTGCACCAACAAGATGATTTTAATAGTCATGTATTATATATATATATATATATATATATTATATATATATATATATATATATATATATATATAGATATATATATATATATATTCATTTTATTTGTAATTTCATTTTTTTTTAATTATTCTAAGAAACGAGAAACTCAAAAGGTACTCACAGTAGGTTGGTATTCTCCCCCACCTACCATCTTCAAATTTGACTATTGTTGTACTTGATGCATGAAATATTCCTTAGTGATGGGCCGGAAATATTTTGTAAGCCTATGCTCATTTTCCAAGAAAATAATCCCTTGTCCATCAATGCTTTTTATCCCTACTGCTACATTATTAAAAACTTTGACCACATCTTAAGGCCCCAACCAACATGTATGAAGTTTCCCCTTAAAAATTTTAAACTTTGAACCATAGAAGAGCAACCAATTACCTGGTTGGAGTTTCTTTTTCTTAATTAACCTGTCGTGCCATTTATTGTGTTGTTGTTGCATCAAAGAAATCTTTTGAACAACATCCTGTTGGGTCCCTATAATACTAGTGATTACCCAATTACTATTGTAGTTGTACCCCTTATTAATATTGTTGTGACCCTATTGTCCCCATATTGCTATTAATGTGCCCCATAGAATCCCTCTATTGTTATTTTGTTGGCTTTGTATTATTATTGTTAGGTGGGTTGGGTTATATCGTGAATCCTTAGACTCCTATATATAGAAAGGAGGTTTTGTCATTTGAATCATCCAAGAATTGTTCATTTATGTAATGTAAAGGAGGTTGCCCCCTCGAAGAGGCTGAATTTTAAGGCGTTGATCTATCTTTTCTATCTTTTTCTTCAGCTGGTTTCATAACATTTGGTATCAAAGCTTTGGATTCTAGGGTTTCGCTACTCCAAAGAGGTCATCGTGGAATTTTCGCTATAACATTTTTCTGTGACATTTCAGAAGCTAAAAAAACAAAACCCATTTGAGAAGACGTCACGCTGAATCTCGGGTCTGAATTTCAGAGCTTTTCGCACTATATTTACGGATATATAATTTGAGGAAGTTGGTCTTTGCAGACTCCTGAATTACATTCCAAACGGGTAACGTAGGAAAATTCGTCATAACTTTCTCTTTGAGCATCGGATTGAAATTTCGTCAAAAGGTACAGAAAAAGGATGGACTCTAGTTTCTTCTGTATAGTTTTTAGAGCCAAAGGTCGAAACAATGACTCACGGCATGTCGTACAAGTTTGCTCTACTGAACTAGTCTATAATGAGGTCACTGTGGGAGATTTGGCATAACTCTTCCCTCAAGAATCCAATTTGGATCAATCTGGTGGCATCGGAAAGAGGATGCAGAGGGCTATTACAGGTTGCAATTTCAGAACAAGATGATCCTAAATTACTTAGATACATCAGATTCAATATTGAGCTCCTACAAAGTGAAAAAAGGTGTGTAGTTTTTTTTTAAATTTTGCATAATCTTGGTTTCAAAAATTAGTTTGAAGGAATTAAAATGGAATAGTAAAGCATTATTATCAGTAATTGATGCCCTGAGGAAAGAAAATCCAAACACCTAGTAGGCAACCTGAAAGCTCTAGCATGACTCATGAGGAAGACGGAGAAATCCAACATGATATATCAAAATTACGAAACCAAGTGTAACAAGTGTCACTTGCACAAAAATCAACAGAATCTAAGATGGATGGTTTAAAGAAAGATGTAGAAGCTAAGATGGATGGTTTAAAGACAAGCATGGAATATTTGAAGATAGGCATGGAAGATTTGAAGACAAATTTGAAGACAGATTTAACAAAGTTTCTACAAGAAATTCTTACTAATGGTGAAAGGGTAGTAAAGGAAACTCATGATGAGAACAAAATAAATGTTAATCATGATTTCATAGACT
>APFE031275293.1:1044-114113 GCA_000404065.3 Pinus taeda | reverse complement strand
TATTTAGGCTTTTCATGCATTAGATTAATTTTGTTTTAGTTTTAAATTTATTTAAATATATAAAACAAAAAAATATCGTTAGATATTAGTTTTTGTTTAAATAGTTTTAGACTAAATATCATTTCTTCGTTTCATTTAGAGCTTTTTAAAAAAAAAATAAATGTTGAAAGGCTTTAGAAGATCATAAAAAATATAAAATTATAAAAGAATAGATAAAGGCTCCTTTTTCTATTTTAGATTAGATTGTACAGTTAGCAAGTTTTGTTTAAAAATATTAATATATTATTAATAAAAAAAGTCAGCTTTCCTATAGTTAGATTGATTAAGTCATTTGATTCTTATTTAAACTTTTCTTTATCTGAAAAAACATAAAAATATTTTGAAAAAAATATCTTGCCAGATTCAGTCTTGACTCAGGGATCTATCATGTTTTATCTTTTCTGCTGAGATTAAAATTTTGATGTGGAATTAACGTTTATCATTTTTATGTGGTTTAGGATGCTTAAATGATTATGAATGTGATATCTGGTTAGCGTTTAAAAATTGGATGGTTGTGTATCGAAGCTTTATCTTTCGAAATTTTTAATCGCTGGAAAAGCATTGTATGTTTATCGAATATCTTGCATTACTTGAGTTATCTGATGGTTAATGGTTGTTAATGAGTTCATCTTTCCGCAACATTTGATAGATAATCTTTCAAACATTAACTCCATAAGGCACTGGTCTATTTATTTAATAAAATCAATTAAGTGCTTATTTCCTGTCGTGTCTCCCAAACCAACTAGTTCACAGTTGGTCATCCACTTTCCTATAGGGTCTACCCCCCTTAGCCGCGGGAGACAGGCTTAAACGGAGAGATCAGGGATCAGAGTGACAGCCCCTGATCTGAGCGTTGTCGTGACGATCTGTGCGACAACAAGCCCACTCCACATTAAGGAACCCATGATTGTCCCAAGCCTTGTTGGGCAATAAAATGCCCCATGTGATATTCCTACTTAGTGTTTCACTAAGTAAATATAAATTTTTGCTCAACTTTGGAGTATTACATTGTTTCACTTAGGAGAAGTGGGCTTAGGGGACCCAAATTCGATTTTTGGAATGAGAAGCACCCCAACATTAGAGTTCGATTGAAAGATTGCGACTTTGGTGGAGTGTGGGGACCACCACAAGAGCATTTCGGCCCACATGGAGAGTACACTCTCATTGAAATGAAATTGGTGAGGGAAATTCGATGTGGGCATACATGGGCAACCTTGGAGGAAAATCGAAAAAAGGAAGGAGGGGCTCTCATTTTTCCCATCATCTATCGATTTCAGAATGTCTTTTGACATAGCACGCTTGAACAGTGAGCCAAGTTTGCATGTGCTGTTCAGCACATCGAGTGTTTTCGAGCAGAAGTCCCAACTCTTGCTTCGGTGGACTTCGAGTGCCAGCCCAAGGAGGGAGTTCTACTTCATCTTAATTCGTACCAGCAGCAATGAGTCGAGTTACAACAGCAGGGAGAGTTACAACACTTCAAGGACTGCGCAATCATAGCTAGAGGCACTCCGGGAAGTTCAGGGGTGAGGAGGATTGTGAAAATTCCTCAACTACAATCCCTACTGCAGCAATTGATGATATTTCTCCTACTTGTTAATTTACATGAACAAGTTATTTGCTTGCAGTTTTCAACGTCAAACATTGAAATACATACACTGCAGAATACACCATTTAAAATAATATGCCGAAACAAGAAACTGAACAATAGAAAGATACAACACAAGTGATAGTTATTTTTGGACAAATGTCCTCGGAAAACCCCAATGCGGGAAAACCGGTGCAACATATTTGAGGGTTTTATTATTATGCATAAGTTATTTTTGAATACAACCTTCGGATGCCTTGCAGGTAATCCAATATAGAGAATATCACTCAACAAAAGAAATTAGTGAGATTACCTCACTCTACACTGCAAGTCCCAGCGGATCCGGCAGCTGAACCAATGAGTCCTCGGCTAGTTCTGAGTTGCCTGCAGTCACTCCATGGGCTTGCATCACAACCTCTAATGCACTGCGTCACCTCTTTGCTGAATGGATTTGCTCTCTCAAGAGCTGACTCTAGCTCTTTCGGCTCACAACGTCAAACCCTCCAACAAATTTAGGACCTCTGGGTGGAAGGCTCTGTGCTTCTCTACTTGAGCCCTCCCTGACTCTGTGTCACCCTCTTTGGGCACTGTGTTGCCTCCTCTATGTGTGTCTCTGCCTCTCTGCTGAGTATTCTTGGCTTTGAAGAAGATACTCCAGCCAAAGCTCTCTCTGCCCCTCTCTACATGATCACTACGAAATCATTGTGCTGCTCTAGCTCCAGCAATTCGATCTCATTGATCAACTCTCTGTGTGTTTTCCAAATGATGCTCAAGCCTCCTTAAATAATCTTCTCATTGACATTCAACGACCTTGATTAGAAGCTAATCAATGGCTAAGATCATGTAATGATCCAAAATAGGAATACAAGTGATATAAAACAAATAAACTGTGCAACAATTTATAAAAACGAAATTCACATTTAAACATTCACAAAAAGCTGCAAATATGGAACTGCTTTTAATCTAGGTTGTCATTGATGTCAATATGGCAGTAGTCGAGATGGCAAATATTCTTGAGATGCTACAATGTCATTGATGAAGATTCCAAGTGACTAATGAAGAAGTGCCATGTGTACCTTGATGATCTAGGAGCTCTTGATGACCTATGTGATGAATGTCCTTACCTTTGATGGACTTGATAATCTTATGAAGCCATAACCTTTGATGACCTTACCTCCAATGATCTTGATAATGGAAGACTATACGATGATGATGAAAGACTACATGCTGCATATGATTGATGACACATCAATATCTTGTGGACATGATGACACTTATGAGCCTAGGAGCTTTGATGAAGAAACCAAACAAAAGTAAGCTCATCCATGAGAAGCCCATCCATGAAAAATGTTGCTGTCCTATATTTCTGCACTAAATAACGACCAGTCACATTAAAAATTATTTTTCACCTACTTAGAGGCAGAATCTTTCCATGTGACCTACATCATCTTTTAGAGCATAATTTTGCCTTTCCAATGAGTTATTACACAACCCGAAACTCCAAGCGGTTTGAAAGTTATGAATTTTTGAAGTTAATTTATTAAATCTGGACAGCGAGCCGACCTTAACTTGGCCTACTCATGCGGCCAGCATCAGAGACGTGTCTCTTCATGTTTAGTCGAAAATCACTATAAATATATGTCTAAACCTTCATTTCTCATGATGAATTCGGTGAAGATTTCAGAGATAAGGCACAGAGAGGCACAGGAGTAAACATAAAGCCAAGGAGATTAAAAAAAACATATTGTTTTGGGCAAATACCTTTCTACTCCTTTCAAATTCGGAAAAGCAAGCACAAAGAATTTGAATCAGATATTGAGGCTAAAGAAGAAGGTCTAGAAAGGAGACAAATTTGAAGAAGGATTAATATTTCTGTTATGGTCTTGGGTTTCTAAACTATAGGTCTTGTTTTTGGTACCTTACATACTACAGCTCTCAAAACTGTCATTCGGTTCTGTTGGAGAAAGGAGTTTGGTCCAGCATGCATCACGCAGAATTAGAGACTACAGACCTGGCCTAAACGTGGAGCACATATCTCAAATCAAGCACAGACCTGGAGTATTCCCTTGGACCTGCCTCAGAATTAATCTTGGACCTGTTATCTTCCTCTGTAACTTTGGGCCTGTCACAGGCCTATTTGCAGACTAAATTACAGAGCTGCAGATCTGTCATTTCGGACCTGTTCTTTGTCCACAAATCACAGAAGTTGCAGCCTTGTTACAGACCTCAACTTGGCCTCTTTAGGTCTGATTTTTGGCCTTAAAGAACTCTGAAATTTGTTCCTCTGTGCTACAGATATCAGCCCTTTGAGACACAGATTTCAGACTTCCTGAAGAACTCGACCACCTCAGAGAAGTAGACCTCGGACTTGTGCATATAAAACTGCTGTTCGGACCTACTTTTTGCAGACTTTGACATCTCAGGAAGCTAATCTTTGAGCAATAGTTTTGGTATTTTAAGATCCTTTTGTTGAAGAGAATTGCGCAAGTCTTTTGGATCTGTGGTGACACTTTGTGGCTGCCTTTGTTAAGTCATTCTTAGGTCACTTTGGAACAGAAATCTTGGTCACATAAGAGCAGTAAAGTTTTGGACAAAGGAGTCTTGAAGCAGTGAAGTATTTGGAACCCTTGAAGATATTCATGGGGTAGCTTATTGAATACCTTGAAGCATCCTTAAGAAAGTTTGAAAGAACATTTGAAACAGTTAAAACTTTGTGAAGACATACCTTGGAGCTGACATTTTGAAGGCTCCCATGGAGACATGATGCATTGATTGAAGGCTCTCATGATGTGACCTTGGAGATTTTATTTGGGGTATGATGAAGACCAGTGGTGACACCTTCTATGAGACAAGGTTATCATTGATGATATGATGTGACGATTAAGTGAAGGGATTGTTGAAGATTGACAAGGCTTGTTGAAGAAGACTTTAGGAGCTGTGAAGAACAACCTAACATATCTTGACAAAGCAAAGCTAAGGATTGGTGTCCTTGGAGTTTGTGCTCGTAAACTCAATGTTGGTGCCTTGGATAAGATAGGGTCGAAGCCCTAGAGGTCGGACTAAAGTCCAAGTAGGTGCTTGGCACATCCTAGGTTGGAGCTTGGGTGTCTTCATCAAGGGTTGGAGCCCTACCCATATTGTACTTGATTCATTATAAATATGATATTAATAAAAGAATTTACTTCTATTGTTCATTTTTATGTTCTAAATATAAGTGATCTAATTGATAAAAGTAACAATTGAAAAGAAATATTGATTAAGCCCCCCTCTCAGTATTTCCAACAATTGCTATCAGAGCCAATACATTCACTCAAAGCTTAACAACTTGAAGGTTGATCATTAGAACACAAATGGCGAAACCAAGGAAGAAAGTTTTCAATCCTCCTAAAGATGTGTCTCCCTCAACCACCGAAATTGAAGTCAATCAATTTGTGAAGGCTCCATTTTTCAATGGAAACTTTGATATATGGGAAGCAAGAATGAGGAATTTCTTAAAGACTCAAGGCATTGAAGTCTAGAAATCGGTGATTGTTGATAGCATGATGGATGGAGAATCCAAGGAACATAATACAAGAGCAATGAAAGCAATCTTGAATGGGCTACCTGATTCTATGAAGGCCAATTTTGAAAAATGTTCGTTAGCAAAAGGCATATGGGATAAACTTCATGATCTTCACTTAAAAGGAGCATTGACCATGATCTCTAGTCAAGAAAATGATGAAAAACAGGAAGGAAATCCAGAGCCCATTGGGGCAGGTGATGATAAGAGTGATAACATCAAGGCTAAAGAAGACCTAGAAGATGAAGAGAATGAAAAGGATTTTGAAGTAGATCTCCTCACTAAACTTATGGCTAACATGGAAGAGATTCACAATTTGAAAGAGGAAAATGAAGAACTTAAAAAGAAAGCGCAAGTTGGTGACGAGGACAAGATAAGGAAGGAAGTTGACCTTGTCAAGCTTCAAGTACAAGAAAAAGATGAGGAGGTCGCCAAGATTAAGGAAGAATTTCATCAAAACAAGAGAAAGCATCATGAAGAAGTCATATCCATGACAAATCAATTGGATAAGGCAAAGAAATGGGAAGATACCTTGTCAAGCCAACTTGAATAAAGGCACAAAAGCTTGAACAAACTTGAAGCAGAGATTGGTCAATACAAGGAAGAGGTCTCCTCCCTTAGATCTCAACTAGAAGAAGTAAGGAAACAAGCACAAGGAGCTGAGAAGGTGATGGAAGCTTTGACATTCATAGAAGGACAGGTTGATGAAGCAGAAAAGGAGAGAAACACCATGATATGCCAACTAGAAGAAAAGGATGATGAAATCACCAAGTTAAAATAAGAAATCACTTCTCTTAAGGCCTAATTGTGTGAAGCAACCAAGATGGCTGCACCAATCTGCATTGTGCTGCCCAAAAAATTGCTTCTTCTCTGAAGTTCGAATGCCTTGAAAGTGCACTTATACTGCCCAAGAAATTGTATGCTTTTAACCTCGGACTCCTTGGCCTAAAGCCATAAAAACTGAGAAGGGATTTTAGTTGGTTTGGACCTCTAATTTTCGACTCCCTTAGAGCCTCACCCCAGCTGTAGCTGCAAAACTTGGCCTACTGGAAACTGCTTGTAAATCCTCCTGAAAACTCCTCTAAAGTGTTGAGTTCACCCTTGTTATCCAACCCCTGAATTCTCGGATGCGCTCTTGGCCAAAATCACCTGCTCCCAATGTTAATTTTAGGTATGCTTTATGGTTAGAGCAATTTATTTCAATTTTCACAGTTAGTTCAATGTCTTTTCCAGATTAGCAATCACATTATTATAATAGTAAACTACAGATAATACATAAACATAAATCGTAGAAGACAAGCCAAGACAAGACGACACAAGATGTGGCGCTAGCCAAGGACAGACCCCAATGTGGGGAAACCCTTGATCAATTCTTCTTATATGTTCTTCAATAGTTTAGCGGAGAGTGAGAGAGATAGTACTTTACAACAAAAGTCAACACTTTGACTTGTCTAAATAGAAGCATATATCATCTCTAAGAAGATGGTACATGAGGTAGTTGAACTTAATTGAAGACATGCTGCTTCAACTGATTCTCCAAGGTGACTCCATCACCATGCTGCACCTATCATTGTGTTGCACCTCATCATCATGCTGCACCTCATTGCGTTGCACCATGCTACACCTATCATCACTATGTTGCATTTCATCATGCTTCACTAATCATGATTGTACCCATCAGTGTACTGCATCATGTACCATTGTTGTCCCATGTACCATTGTTGCACCATGTACCACTGCTGCACCATGTCCAGCAACACTGGTCTACACCATGATGCACCATTACTTCTGTCATGTTGCCATACGCTTTAGTCATGCTGCCACACTGCCTTAGTTGTTGGCTATGGCCTATGGCCTAGCTCAGTAACAAGATAGACTATGATCCATGCAATAGTCAACACTTTGACGACAAACTCTCATTCCAAGTTTGTTGCCCAACCACTATGGAAATTGTCACTAGTCTAGGGCATCTAATCATGAGATCTGCTCTCATCTCATTGACTTCCACATGCTACCTTAACATGATTCAAATCTGATCCTCATCTAGGATCCGACACCTACAAGAATTGTCATAAATAACATACCTTAGCTCACTGTTTTGAGGTCTGATTTGTTTGCTTCAAACTAGGCCTAGTTAGGGCATATCACACTCCATTGTGAATGGCTGGGAAAAATGTGGAGGTGCTAAAACATGGCAACTACTCATCACCTCCTTGAGGTGATCGAAGGCAACCTGTGCTCCAGTAGTCCATGCGAAGGCCCCTTTCTTGGTCAAGTCAGTCAAGGGTATTGCCAGCTGTGAGAATCCCTTGATAAACTTTCTGTAGTAGGTGCAAATGCCCAAGAAACCCCTCCTTGGTCAAGTCAGTCAAGGGTATTGCCAGTTGTGAGAATCCCTTGACAAATTTTCTGTAGTAGGTGCAAATGCCCAAGAAACCCCTCAGTGTAGTCACATCTTGGGGTATTGGCCAATCTCGGATGGCCCGAATCTTCTCCTCATGGACCTTCACCCCATTAGCGCCAATTATATGCCCTAGGTAGAGCATCTCTGTCAACCTAAACTCGCACTTGGAGAGCTTGGCATAAAATTGCTGCTCCTCCAAAATGCACAATACCTCCTGCAAGTGTTGGAGGTGCTCCTCCCATGTCCAACTATAAATCAAAATGTCATCAAAGAAAACTAGCACGAACCTCCTTAACTGTCCCCGGAAGACATGGTTCATGCATTATTGGAATGTGGCTGGAGCGTTGGTTAGCCCAAAAGGCATGACCAAAATCTCTAGTGGCACCGAAAAGCTGTCTTAGGGATATGCTGATCCCTCACCCTGATTTGGTGGTACCCTGAACGCAGATCAATCTTAGAGAAGTACTTGGCTCCTCTAAGCTCATCCATCAGCTCATCTATGCGAGGAATGGGGTACTGGTTCTTTAGTGTCTTTCGGTTGAGGGCCCAGTAGTCAATGCACATTCAGAGGGTTCCATCCTTCTTCTTCACCAACACCACTGAAGAAGCGAAAGGGCTAGAACTTGGCCTGATATGGCCCAATGCTAGGAACTCTTGGATGGCCTTCTTTATCTCGTCCTTATAGGCTTAGGGATGCCTGTAAGGGGTGGTGATCACTGCCTGCACACCCGGCTCCAACTCAATAGTGTGCTCAAATCTTTTGTCTAATGGTTGTTCTAGTAGAATGTCCCCAAACACCTCTGCGTATCTGTCCAGCAAGGCCTGTATGTCTGCCAATGGTGACTGAGCCTATCCTCCAGCCTCTGAGATCCTTAGCTCAACCTCCAATGCAATGTCTCGATGTCGTAAATCTGCCTCCATCTTGTGGGCCGAAATTATTTGAGGTGGATAAGACTGCATGCCTATCAAGACTACCAGTTTGCCATCCGACCCTATGAACTCCATCTCTGGCTTCTTCTAATCTGTCGTGACTTGCCCAAGGGAATACAACCACTGGACATCCATCACCACATTGGTTTTTGGCACATCGACCACAAAGAAATGGTCTGTCATCCAGTAGTTTCCTATAACTACTGTTAAGGAAGGCACATATCTAGTGCACTGTATGGTATGGTCACTTGGAACTAGGATTGAGAAGCCCTCGAACTCAGCTGTGGTGAGGGCCTTCCTCTGGACCAACTGGGCATCTATGAAATTGTGGGTAGCCCCATTATCAATTAGCATTGGCACACTCTGTCCCTGTACAGTGGCTCTAATCCTCAGTGTCAAAAATTTGGGAATCCCACATAAGGAAGCGAGAACTCCCCCCGTTGGGGCAAGGGATGCCCCACCTTGTGGAGGTGGTGGTGGTGGCCCTCTGTCTGTCGGACTCTCACCATCTGCCCGACCACAATCCTGCTCCACCTCATCGTCTTGGTCACTGTCAGAAGAAATCTCAATGTAGTGTGCTCTCCCAGCAATACACCGATGGCTTGGTGCCCAGGGCTCTCTGCATGTGAAGCACAGCTTCCTCCTTCAGAGGTCCTTCCGTGTCTCCTCATCTGACTGCCCCCTCCCCTGTGTGGTCCTCTGAGGTGGAGGTCTAGTCTCATGCCCCTTTTGTGGGAAAAGGGTCAGTGCAAGAAATGGTGCTCTAGTCTTGGGGATGGCCCCCTGTAGATCTATGGCACACAAGATTGCTTCCTGCATCGTGGAGGGTCTGCATGACTTCACCAGTCCATGCAGGGGCTTAAGCAAGCCCTCAATGAAGGTATACACTCTCCTTGCCTCGGATAGATCCAGGACGATCACTGACACCCGCAGAAAATTTGAGAAGTACTACTCCGGGTTGCCTGTTTGGCGCAATTGGGTTAACTCTCTGAAATGAGCCTTCAGATCCCTCTGATCAAATCTCTCCACCACCCTTCTCATGAAGTCCTCATAAGAAACTACATGGGCATGCCCTAGGGTGGTCAAGCCATGAAATCAACAATCATGGGCTTCCCCCTCCATGTGTAGTGTGGCCATCTTAATGGCTTCTTGCTCTATCATCCAGTTGAGTTGGAAGTAGGTGTCCATCTTCTCAACCCAAGCCTCGGCCGTGCACTTGGCAGTGCCATTGAAAGTAGGGAAATACATCCTCCCTATGGCCCTCTGCAACTCGTAGTTCTAGGTCCCTTGTCCTCCATACCCCTTGTTCTTCTCACTCTGCTTGAGTTTGCAGTAATCTCTGAAGGAGAGGGCTTCTTTAAAGTCCTCATCCATAGACTGCCATTTTCTGAGTAATCTCCCATCTGAGGTGTTGATTTTTGGTAGCACTGGATGTGCTCTAGCCATAAAATTTGGTGGAGAGGCTAAGGCACATGAGATCTCCAAGACGTAGAAATCATTTGGAGAAATGCCACCCGGATGAAGAGATATTAAAATAATTGATATTTTTAATGGGTCCCTAAGTCTAAACTTAGGAAAATAAAGATATTATAGTGTATTAATATAAAATAGGTGAGAAGTTCTAAGTGACGAGGATCAAGCCAGTTCTAATCTTAGTCGTTGATTAGGGACTTAATCTCGGTCGTTGAATCGTCAACAAGAAAAGCATAAGAGGAGGCTTGAGGGTTAGTTGGAGACACACCAATAGAGATCAAGAATTCGATTTTCTGGGGCAGGGTTTGCTGAAGAAATCGAGTGAGTGATCAATTGCAACGAGGGGCAGTTCAGCAAGGGATTTCGATCCAAGGCTGAAGGATACATATCGAAGAGGCAACAAAGTGCCAGAAGAGGCAGTGCAAAGCCTAAGAGGGATGACGCAAACGCAGCAAAGACTGACGCAGAGGCTGAGTAGGCCAGCGCAGAAGACGCAAAAGGCCATAGAAGCTGATGCAGAAGCTGTAAAGGTTGAGGTAGACAACGCAGAAGGCTTCAGAAGTGAGCGCTGGGTGATTTTGTGGGGCAGACTGGGAGATGACTAGCTGACGTAGAGCTAGAGAGGGTGACACAGTTCTTGAAGGGTGACGTAGTTCCGGAGGAGTGCGTGGAGCAGCTTTCGCTGTCGAGCACAAGGAACAACCGCAGTCACTGTGGGATTGTTCATCTGGTTGTTAATTAGCCGAAATATCTGTCTCCGGATAAAGGTATTGTTGCCATGATATTCTCTGAAGGGTGAGCCATTTCTGGCACCCTAGCTGTATTTAGAAATCTGCTTAATAATAAAATCCTCATATATGCTGCACCAGTTTTCCTGCATTGGGTCTTTCCAGGGATGTTTGTCCAAAAATAATGGTGTCCCTTGTGTTATTGTTTCTGTTTACTTCAGTGCATGATCTGTATATCTGTGAAGGTTGCATCTGTGTTTACTTCGATATTTATGTATTTAAATAACTTGTTAATGTAAATAACAAGTAGGACATAGTAAACCAGATATTGCAATAGGGGTTTTTGATGTGTTAGATTCAGAAATTTTGACATGAGGGGGTCTTCCTCCCTTGCAGGCTCGATTTGTGCTACTGGCATGAACGAAGGTAGTGGAAGCATGAATTGGCACACTGGTTGAAGGGCGTTGCATTGCTGGTGAGGGATGATCGAATGGCTGAGAGGCCCCCAGAAATTTCCCCTAACAGAAACCCTCTAGGCGTTGTCCACTCTCTGTTCTGCGACTTGATCTCTTCCAGCATGTCTTTCTGACCCTTGGCCAAGTCACTCAAGGCCCTTAGAATGCTATCAAAAGCCATCACTTCCCTACTCTTGGGTTCTGCCATTTCCTCCTCTTCTGCTACTGCTTTTCCCCTGTCCTCCGTATGTGGAGTAATCTCTAACTCCCTTTCTATGCTCCTGTAACTTTGTCTTCGGTAGGTGATGTTATGCTGTTCCCCTTCTCTCATAGGAGACAATCCCCATAGTTGAGCCAAGAACTAGGCTTTGATACCACTGTAATGATCCTAAATAGGAATACAAGTGATATAAAACAAATAAACTGTGCAACAATTTATATAAATGAAATTCACATCTAAGCATTCACAAAAAACTGCAAATATGGAACTACTGAGCCATTTTATTAACTTTCTGAAGGCCAAATACAATACATGATGAAATGGTGCACTTGGGCTTGTCTCAATGGACAAGCAAGACCAAACACAGGTGGGAAAATGGTTGAGCTGTAGGCTGTCCAACTGCTGCACCTATCTGCACTTCGCTGCTAAGAAAACTATTTCTTTGTTGAAGTTTGAATGGCTGGAAAGTCCACTTATACTGCCCAGAAAATAGTATGCTTTTAACCTTGGAATCCTATGCCTAAAACCAGAAGAACGCAGAAGGGATTTTAGCTAGCTTGGACCTTTGATTTTCGACCCCCTTGGAGGCTCACCCAAGTTGTAGCTGCAGAACTCGGCCTATTGGAAATTGCCTGTAAATCCTCCTGAAAACTCCTCCAAAGTGCTGAGTTCACCCTTGCTATCCAACCCCTAACTTCTCGGATGAGATCCTGGCCAAAATCACCTTACTCCCAAGCTCCACGAAAATCTACAAAGTGGCCTCTGCGTTGTCCTTGAACCTAACAATTTGAACTGTTGGAATATTGCCTCAGCTGGCTGTAAAACCTAGCAAGATTGCTGGTCTAGTGCCGCTACCTCAACTCCCTAACTCCTCGACAAGCATTATGATCTCTGCTAGTCTCAATCTCCCTCTGCATGTTGGCTGCCTAGAAATACGCACTCCTTGCTCTGCACTGGCTACTGATCTATGTCACTGCCCCGACACTCTTGAAAACCCTTGTAGAACAGCCTCCCTAGGGCGGGCACGAATGGTCCCCCGAATTAGAGGTTGAATCCCCTGCTTGAGAGACTCGTGGCTAAATAGTCGGTTGACTCAGCTAAACAACAGAGTGAACATTTGAGTAGTTGTTTGCAAATGTCAAATATGACCAAAATGAGAGTTGATCTCTCCTTATAACTCATTGGGCCTCCTTATACTCGTGGGCCCCTCCATCCACCCATTCGATTTTCCCTCCAAGCATATCGAATGGCTAATTCAAACTCCTATGTGGGTGGCCCCCACATTCCACTAGTAGAGAACTAAAGTTGATTTGGCCCCAAATTCCCTAAGTTGAAAGTGTGGAGTCCTCTTAGTAAAAAATGTACAAAATTGTGTAGCAGCACCCCGTTACTAATGTGTTTGAGAAGGGACATGATAGATCATTTCTACTTGATCCTCCTCTTCTTCTAGAAGTTACACACACAGTTAGATTAATACCCATTAGTTATTTTGTTCTATTAAAAATAATTAATTATCTTAATAAAACTACCTCCGGGTGAAATTTCCCAAAACACTTTCTGGGTTCTATGGAATACATGTGCCCAAGCCGTCCTGCAAAATTTGAGACTTAGAGCACATCCGATGCTACCAGAAATCAACATTACCTCTTAGCGAGGAATGTGCTCTAGCAATGCATTCCACTGAAGCATCATCCTGACTTCATAACATCATCTTCTGCGATGATGATGTCTGACATGTTGTCCACCAACCACTGCGCTAATGCTGCAACTGTACTATTGTTGACACTACCACTATCAACACTACATCCATACTACAACTCCCTCTGAATTTCTGCATCCGTGCTACTGCTGGAACTGCCACTGCAAACTGTCCCCGCATTGTAAATTGCTACTGCTACTGCATCAGTAATGGAAAAACATCCCAAATTACTGAACAAGTGTTCAGCATAGATGCATCTCGATGATGAAGATCTAATTGCTGCTAGTCCCACGCTATCCCTCTGAAACCATTGCGTTGTTGCTGCTACTACACTGTGCCACCCTGCATTGTTGCAAATTTGCACTATGTTGCTCAAACTTGGCGTTCTAGCCACTCAATTTGTTGCTCCAAAACTCCTATACACCAACTGACACTGATCCATCCTGCTACTTTGAACTACAACTCTAAATCAACCCACCTCCCTCCTGGAGGTATCTCGGTTGTCATGGCAAACTCATCCTCTTTCATCTTTGCAAGTGTAGCCTTCGGATCATGCTTCTCATCTTTATCCTTCTTGAGAGGACATTGTGATGCGTAATGACCCATTTCACCACACCTGAAGCATTTGATCTTTGAAATGTCCTTTTTCCGCCTACACTGCTCCTGCTGCCCTTTGGATGCAGGAGCTGCATTCTGTTCCTCCTCCTTGGGCTTCGACTCACTGCTGCTACTTCCGTCAAGCTTACACTTGACTAGATCTCTCCTCAGCTCTTCCTGCTTGAGAGCTGCCCACATGCTATCCCAGTCTGGCAAAGCTACCCTACCCAGGGTGCTCTGGACAAAGACTTGCCACTCTTCTGAGACTAAGTCTAGGGCTAGTCTCACCATCTCAGAACCTTGAGGTGTAGACCACATAGCTGCTAACTCGTCCCGGGTCTCTTGAAGCTTCGTGAGGAATTGATCAATGCGCTCTTTGTTTTGCATCTGTGCAAATCTCAATTTCTGCTCTATTTACATCTTTTGCCACTTGGAAGATCCTTGATACAACGTCGCCAAGGCATTCCACGTCTCCTTAGTAGTCCCTCTGCTAGCGATGTGACAACCTACATGATCCTTTACTCCGTCAAGGATCATCCTCTTGGCCTTCGATATTTCTCCCTTATACTTCTTCAGCTGATCTGGATCTACGGGCTCAGCCACCACGCTGTCGACATAGACCTTGAGAAAATGCTCATCTAGAAGGCATGACATCCTTTCCTTCTAGATCACATAGTTGGATGCCCCATCCAACCTATCCTGATCTCTCAGTCCACTGGCTGCCATCTCTGCCACGAAAAAGTTGAACTACTCCTCTCTGTTTCTTACTGTTGCTGCTCAGGAAATAAGAAAAACAAAGTTCTTGGCGGGAAGTCTACTGAGGAAAAATGCCCTCACTATGCTTCTCCTCTCTTCTGATGATTTTCTGCCCAGAAAATTGCTTGTAGAAAAGATGCGTCTCACCAGCTCTTTCCTCACGCTGAGGCTCTGCGCTGCTCCCTCTGGGACGACAAAATTTCGATCTGGAAGCCCTTTTGTTTGTCAACTCACTCAGAGAAAGACTTTCCTCGAAAATTCAGCCCTCCTAGCTTGGACTATGCAATCCCTTTGGGGATTCAAACTGTTGCTTCTCGGAGCTATTCGACCTCCTTCTCTTTTCAGCTCTGGTTTCTCTAGCACTGCTCTTCTTGTTTCACTTGGAGCTCTGATACCATGTGAAAATTCCTCAACCGGAATCCCTACTGCAACAACTGATGATATTTCTCCTACTTGTTAATTTACATGAACAAATTATTTGTTGTTTTCTATGACAAACATTGAAATACATACACTGCAGTCTACACCATTTAAAATAATATTCCTAAACAAGAAACTGAACAATAGAAAGATGCAACGCAAGTGATAGTTATTTTTGGGCAAATGTTTCCGGAAAAACCCAGTGCGGAAAATCGGTGCAGTAGATTTTAGGGTTTTATTATTATGCAAAAGTTATTTCTGAATACAACATCCGGATGCCTTGTTGGCAATCCGGTATAGAGAATATCAATCGACAGAAGGAATTAGTGAGATTACCTTACTCTACACTAGAAGTTTCGGCTGGTCCGGCAGCTGAACCAATGAGTTCCTGGCTACTTCTGTGTTGCCCCTACGCAGTCACTGTGTGGGCCTGCATCAAAGCCTCTAAGGCACTGCATCACCTCTTTGCTGAATCGATTTTCTCTCAGTAGCTGACTCTAGCTTTCCCATCTTAGAATGCCAAACCCTCCAGCATATTCTGGACCTCTGCGTGGAAGGCTATGCGTTGCTCTGCGTGAGCCCTTCCTGGCTCTGTGTCACCCTCTCTGGGCACTGTGCTGCCTCCTCTATGTGTGTCTCTACCTCTTTGCTAAGTATTCTTGGCTTCGTAGAAAATACTCCAACCAAAGCTCTCTTTTCCCCTCTCTACGTGATCACTACGAAATCACTGCGCTACTCTAGCAATTCGATTTGACTGATAAATTCTGTGTGTTTTCCGAATGACGCTCAAGCCTCCTTAAATAATCTTCTCATTGAAATTCAACGACCCAGATTAGAAGCTAACCAATGGTTAAGATCATTTTAGCTTGATCCTCGTCTTCTTTTAGAAGTTAACCCATAGTTAGATTAATACCCATTAATTATTTTAATTTCGCTAAGTTTAGACTTAGGTTCCCATTAAAAATAATTAATTATTTTAATAAAACTGTCTCCAGGTGGAATTTCCCAAAACGCATTCCGGGTTCTTTGGAATACATGTGACCAAGCCTCCCTGCAAAATTTGAGACTTAGAGCACATCCAATGCTACCCGAAATCAACACTCCCTCTTAGCAAGGAATGTGCTCTAACAATACCTCCCACTGAAGCATCACCCTGAGTTCATGACATTGTCTTCTGCGTGGTTCATGTATGACATGCTATCCGCCAACTACTGCGTTGCTGCTACAACTGTACTGCTATTGACATTGCCACTATCAACACTACATTTGTACTACAACTCCCTCTGAATTTCTGCATCTATGCTGTTGCTGGAACTGCCACTGCCAACTGCCCCTGCACTGCAAACTGCTGCTGCTACTGCATCAACAACAAAAAAAATCCCAAATTACTGAGAAGTGTTCAACATAGATGCATCTCGATGTTGAAGATCTGATTGCTGCTAGTCCCACTCCATCCCTCTGAAGCCACTGTGCTATTGCGAGTACTGCACTGTGCCTCATTGCACTGTTGCAACTCTGCACTACATTGCTCAAACTTGGTGTTCTAGCCACTGAATCTGTCGCTACAACACTCCTCTACACCAACTGACACTGATCCATCCTACTACTTCTGAATTGGGCTCCCGTAGCAAGGAATCGATCCGATAGGTGGGTTCCTCAAGGATCCTGCCCATCTGTAGCTCTATCAAACTACAAATCTAAATTAGCCCATTTGTAGCTCTATCAAACTAGAACTCTAAATCAAGGATCCTAGATCTTTGTGAGTGTAGCCTTTGGATCGTGCTTCTCATCTTTGTCCTTCTTCCTGAGAGGACACTGTGATGTGTAGTGACCCATTTCACCACACCTGAAGCATTTGGTGTTTGAGACGTCCTTCTTCCGCTTTCGTTGCTCCTATTGCTCCTTGGATGCAAGGGTTGCATTCTCTTCCTCCTCCTTGGGCTTCGACCCATTGTTGCTGCTTTCGTCAAGCTTACACTTGACTAGACCCTTCATGGTTTATTTTGAGTTTCTTGAGTAGAGGCCGAGATTAATCTCCCGGAATTTTCAGACCAACGGAGAGGGCTCTAACAACAGATCATTTTAGGTAGCAACACATTTCTGGGCATCTACAACGCATCACTTGGGCCGAATTAGTAGCAAATTGGAGGAGGGTGTTTCATTGATCATTTTGGGCTTTTGCTAGCTTGCTTAGAGCAACGCCAGGTGCACTCATTCTAGCACCTTGTTGTACACCTCTTTCCATTAATAAAATGAGTACACAATGCAGTTTGGATGCAAAATTCACGGTTTGATTGTTTGTTTTGATTTCATGGTGTGTTTGTCTATTTTCCTTTGCATATTTACTGTTAATTTTCCCTTAGGGATATTACACTCCACCTTAAAGGAAAATACCTATTTCTACATACACCACACTTCATGCTATTATTCCTTGGATGTTAAAATTGGCAACTAGGGCCAAATTCCACCTTGGGACAACTCATATGATGGAGATGATTATTGCATTGATTTCCTCTTTTCGAGAGGTCCAAGTTTGATGTAAAGATCATCTCATTTGGACAAGCAAAAGTGTGATTTTGATTTTATTCTTTCACATGTACAAATTGTTCAGGGCGACTTCAATGTAATGTAGGTTCAAGGACCCTAATAGATGTGTGTAATGTTCCTGACTAGGAAATTCTTTGATAAACAAAGCAAGCAGACAAACCAACAATTAGAAATGAGATGCAATCACCAAACACCCATGAAAACGCTGGAGATAGAGAACCTTTGAGCCATTTTATTAAATCATCATGGGGAAAATACAACAGTGAATGGAATGGTGCACTTGCGCTTATCTCTAAGGACAAGCGTGACAAAACCTAGGCGATCAAATGATGATTTGAGGGCTACCCAACTGCTGCTCCAAAACTGATCCATGTTGCCCTGAAAAGTACGTTGTCTGCTGGAAAGGAAGTGTTGGAACCACTGCTTCCCTTGCTCAAAAACTTCAGCTCACGGATCCTCAGCCAAAACCCACCAAAACCCAGGAAGGGTTGGGCCTAGTTCAAACCCTTGAAATTCGACCCCCAAGGAGACTGTCCTCCTAGTTAAGCTAACAAACTTGGCATGTCTGAGTGGTGCTGGGAAAGCTCTCCAAAATTGCCCCAAATCATTGAGATGCTATCCCTTATGAACTTCCATCCTTCTCTAAAGTGATCTCGGTGTTGTGGCTCTCTCCCTCAATGCCCACGTGATGCATGGCCTAGCCCTCTGTGCAATCCTCCAAGGCTGAGTTTCGAACTGCCCAAATGTTGCACCCACCTGCTCTAAAACTCCTCCCCAAGGCTAGACACCTGATATCCTCTAGCTCTCCAAGTTTCTTCGACAATTGCTGCCCGGATGAACCCTTGATCACAACTGCGTGTTCCCCTCTTTGCGTGGTCCAAAAATACGCACTGTTGGTTTGTGGGCTGAGTGTGCTGACTATGAATCTCCCCCAATACTCCTCAAGGTACTCTGAAAATGCCTTCCTAGGGTGGCACTTGTAGTCCCCCGAAGGTAAGGTTAAATCTCTCGCCTGAGAGACTTGTGGCCAAACAGCCAATTGACTCGGCTAAGTAGCTCGAGCAAATAGCAAGTGAATTCAATGTGCAAGTATGAATGAATCCTCAAGTGAGAAGCTCTTCGTCCTTATAACTTTGTGGTCCTCATTTCCCCCATATGGGCCCGGCCATATGATTTCCCCTGCAAGGTAGTTCGAATTGCCCAATGCATTTTCACACATGGGTTTCCCCCACCTTCCACTAGCAAATTAATCCAGCCTTGATTTCTCCTAGGTCCCTACGTCAAAATTGCTTGGGTCCTTTACTTATTAAAATTTTATACAAAATTGGGGTGAGACCAAGACCTGTTACAAATCCATTTGGGAAGGGACATGACATTCCTCCCCTCCCAAATGTTGCTTGCCCTCAAGCAACTTCAGCGCTACTTGCTTCAGAATGTGCTCACCCTCCCATGTGGCATCCTCATCTGGCAGGTTCTTCCAATGCACCAAAAATTCCTTAATGGTCCTACTCCTCAGCTTCCTCTCCCGTCTCTCCAAGATGGCCTTAGGCTCCAAAACCAAATGAACATCAACATCCAGTGGGGTAACTCAACTGTTGTTGTCCCTTGTTGTCCCAACACCCTTTTGAGGCATGAGACATGTGATATGTTGTGAATCCTGCTCTCCGGAGGCAATGCCAGCTCATAGGCCACCTCCCCAACTCGTCTGACTACCCTGTACGACCCATAAAAATGTGGTTGTAGCTTCTCGACCCCTTTTTGCTTCAAGGTGGACTGTCTGTATGGTTGTAACCAAAGGTACACCAAATCCCCCTCCTCAAAATGCCTCTCAGTTCAGTGCCTATCTGCGTACATCTTCTGCTGATTTTGTGTTGTCACTAAGTTATCCTTGAGAGCCTTGAGGATGTCTTGGCTCTCTAGGATCCAATCTTTGGCCTTTGGGGCCTATCTATGTCCAAAAACAACGTTAGCAAAATATAATGCATCATAACCATACAAAGAAAGGAAAGGAGTCATACCGATGGACATGTGATAGGTGGTGTTGTAGCAATATTCGCCCAAGTGCAGCGATCGAATCCAAGCGCTCTGCTACCTAGTGACGTAGTTCCTTAGGTACCTCTCTAGCCATTGATTAACTCGTTCGGTCTGGCCATCTGTCTGGGGGTGGTAGCTCGTGCTAGGGGTGAGCTCAATACCAACCAACCTGAAAAGTTCCTGCCAAAATCCTCCCATGAACCTGCTGTCCCAATCACTCACTATGTTCTTAGGAAGCCTGTGTAACCCAAAGACCTCTCTGAAGAACAACTTTGCAACCTGTGAAGCTGAATATCGAGTCGGAATGGCGAAAAAGTGGGCATACTTGGTCAACTGTGTTGGAAATACTGAGAGGGGGAGTTGAATTAGTATTCCTTAGCAATTAGCACTTTTAAATCTATTCAGAGCATTAGTTAATCTTCAATTATTATTAATGTTTATGCAATAATAACAGTAAATAAAAGAACACAGTAGACACAAGAATTTTAGGTGGAAAACCCCCTCTGGCTCAAAAGCCACCAAATGCTTTTCTAATAAATTCTTTAATCTTCAGCCCCAACTGAAATGAAAGCAACCACTTTGTAAAATTCTAGAAAGCATTCTTCTCCAGCTCCCACTGGAAGGACGCCCCAATGCCTTGGTTTATTCAGTAGTCAACTGAATGGATGCCCCAACATCCTAGACCAACCTACCACCCTGAAGTGTTCACAAGCTCCAACTTGTAGGCAACTTCATGCACCAGCCTAGCACCTCCTTGCCACCCTATAATGATTGAAATGAGACAAGAGTGTGGATTCTCGTACCAAGGACAACGATTCATGATACAATATGATTTACAATGATTTTGACTGAAAACCCAATCACACTATGCCCTGCAATCCAAGCATGACATCATCTGAATAGAGACTCCTATACCTCCCAATAATACCTTTTCGACTCTAGGCAGATTGACTCTTTTACAATAATGACTCTTCCAATGATGACACTTTTATAAATGACTCTTAGAACTTTACAATCATGACTCTTGGCCTTGACACTTCACAATATACGGATGGCTGTGATGTCTTCAAAGGATGTCCCACTGCAATGCTTCCTTTGATTTGATACCTTTGCTCTTGAATTCTTGCTTGAACTTGTACTTGAATCTTCTTCTACCTGCATGCAAAATTTTCCTGGCAAAACCAATCCCATAACAAAACAAAATACCCTTCAACTTACCTCTGCGTGCAAAACACATGTAAGTGCATAATAATGAATAAATACAAATACAAATTACAATGTGTACCCAAAGTGTGCTTGTCACTTTTGTTGTTGCCTTGTTGCAGCAGTAGAAAAAGACACCCACTCTTGATATAGGCATGGACTCTATGCAAGACTATATCCAAAACTGACCTAAAGATATATACAATAAAAACTGATGACAAACCCTAGACTTGTGATGGACCAAGTTCTAAGAACAACAATAGAGACCATACCATCAACTATGACAAGACAAGTAACATGAACTTACAACATCATATAGATTTAGCAAACTTGGTGTAGCATCAAGAATATGTAGCATAAAATGTGTAGTATCAAGAATAGGACATCCGAAAAACTAATTGTGACATATAGAGACATAGAGATATAATCGAAACAGTGTATATACTTACGTTGTCTTGCAAAAACATATGTCAGAGATGATACTTAAAATTCAAATGTAAACACTAATCATACATATCTTGCTATAGGAGACTTACCCTTGACTATTGATGTGTGGTCCTTATTGCAGTGATCCTTGAATGCATGTTTTTTCTTGCCTTGTAGGAGCTCGATATTGTATCTGTTGTATCTATGTAATTTCGGATCTCCAGTGTCTGAAATTTCGTCCTGTGGTAGCCCTCTGAGTCCTCTTTTCAATTCCACAGGTCTGATCAATATTGGATTCTTCAAGAAAGTGTTATGCCCAATCTCCCACGATAACCTGATTATAGACTGGTTCAGTAGAGCAAATTCCACAGGTCTGATCAATATTGGATTCTTCAAGAAAGTGTTATGCCCAATCTCCCACGATAACCTGATTATAGACTGGTTCAGTAGAGCAAAATTGTACGAAGTGCCACGTGTCATTGTTGCGACCTTAGGTACTGAAAACGCTACTCAACAAACTACAATCCGTCCTCTTTCTGCGACTATTTACGAAATTTGAATCCAATGCTCAGAGAAAAAGTTATGACGATTTTCCCAATGTCACCTGTTTGACATGGAATTCGGGAGTCTGTAAAAACCCTAACTTCCTCAAATCATATCTCCGAAAATATAGTGAACCAAGACCTGAAATTCGGTCATGAGTTTCATTAATATTTCGGCTCAAATGGGTTTTAATTTCAGCATTTGAAGCTTCGCAGAAAAAAAAGGTTATAGCGAAAATGCCATGATGACCTGTTTGAAGCCACAAAATCCCAACTAGAGGAGGATAGGAAGGTCATTATTTATATGGATGTCTTGAGTTGAGAGGGTCCTCAACAAGTGAACGTTGGAGGGATTTTAGGAGAAAAAAATATTATTAATTATTGACTATTCAATGACCACAAACAGTTATGAGTGCCATGCCACAACCCCACAGGCTTTTAGCCCACTAATTGGGGTTACTAACTTCAAACGCAAATAACTCTCAAACTCTGAAGAACTAGGAGGCGTACCATATATCAACGGAAACATCTTGATGAGTAGAATCCATTGAGAATATATTTGACATAAAATAATATGAGTTGTCAAGTCAAAATGCCCTTGCAAGATCGGGGTAGCCCTTGGTGCTGCTTGGGTTGACATCAATGACAACCACTGATCAACAATCTCCCCCTTTGACATTGATGTTAACACAAGTACTCCCCCTACGATCATGCCACCTCTTCGTACTGCCTTCTCTCCCCCTTTGTCATCAATGGCAAAGGGTAACTCCCCCTGACAAACAGCCATCCTATGGACCTGTACACACCTCCACTCCCCCTTTCTACTCGAGTAGATAAGAGAAAGAGTCTAATGAAAACTAGGGAGAATCCCAAGATTTTGGCAAAGATACTCAAATGCTTCATGAGGTAATGGTTTGGTAAAGATGTCAACAATTTGTTCCTTTGTGCCAACATATTCAAGCTTGATATTTTTTTTAGCGACCTGCTCTCTAACGAAATGATATTTAATCGAAATGTGCTTCATTTTGGAATGCATCACGAGATTCTTGGAAATATTGATGGCATTGGTGTTATTGCAAAAGATGAGAATAGGCTCATCAAACTTGACTTGAAGATTTTGCAAAGTTTGCTACATCCAAAGAACTTCAGTACAACAAGCTGTTGCCGCGACATATTTTGCTTCTCCTATGGATAACGAGAATGAAGACTGCTTTTTACTTAACCATGAGACAAGGCAACCACCTAGATAGAATGTTGCTCCACTAGTACTCTTGTGATCATCAACACTTCCTGGCCAATTTGCATCTGTATAAGCTTGGATGACCAAATCATTTCCTTTGGGATACCATAGACCATATTCTGTTGTGCCCTTAAGATACTGAAGAATTCTTTTGATGGCAATAATATGATATTCTTTTGGTGCTTCTAGGAATCTTACTACCTGTCCAACTGCCTACATCACATCAGGCCGGGAGGCTTTCACATATAAGAGACTACCAATCATGGATCTATACAACCTTTGGTCCACATCCTTTGACAAATTTTCTAAGCTTAATTTGCAACAAGTTACCATGGGGGTAAGGACTGGCTTGCAATCTTCCATCTGGAATTTCTTGAGCATTTCTTTGATGTACATGGTTTGATATATGAATATTCCTTTATCCTGCTGAGAAATCTAAAGCCCTAAAAATTATTTCAGTTCGCCAATCATAGACATTTCAAACTCACTTTGCATTTTTGTGTCAAAGTCTTTACTTAATCTGTCATCACTACTTCCAAAGGTTATAACATCCACATATACTTCGATAATTGTTAGGTTATCTCAATCCACTTTCACATAAAGATTGTTGTCAGCGCTTCCTTTCTTGAATCCCTGTTGATGTAGATATCCGTCAAGACGAGCGTACCAAGCCCTAGGAGCTTGCTTGAGACCATATAGAGTCTTCTTTAATCTGCAGACTTAGTCTTCTTTGTTAGAGAGCAGAAAAGCTTCAGGTTGTTCAATGTAAACTTCTTCCTCCAATTCACCATTTAGAAAAGCTAACTTAACATCCATTTGGCAGACCTTGATTTTTTTGGAGCAAGCATAAGCGTGAAACATCCTGATAGCTTCCATTCTGGCAATGGGAGCAAATGTTTCTTCAAAATCGATTTCTTCAACCTGTGCATATCCTTTGCAGACTAATCTTGCCTTGTTCCTGGTAACTTGTAATCTTTCAAATGTTTTGCTCCCCTGAACTTGTAATGAAACTGCCATCTTGTTCAAACTACCTTCCTGTCGATCGTAGACTTGTGCCATATATTGCTGCATAGACTCCTCCTCTACAAACATTAAGGAGTCAACAAGCCAACTTGTTCAAAATAGTGAGTCACCTAACAAGCCATCTTGACTTGAGTCATTATCTGAAGCAATTGCTAATTCCTCATGACCTTTTGCTTTTACAAATCCTGAAAGCATAATTGCTGAAACCTTGTTATCTGCTTTGTCTTCTTGTACTTGTTTCCTTTTCTAGACCTTCTTATTCCTACAATCTCGAGCCATGTGCCCATAGTTATGACACTTGAAGCATTCAATGTTGTGCATAGGTGATTCCATCTAATATCTGCAATCGCGTGCGCTATGGCCATAGTTATGGTATTTGAAATATTCAATGTTTGGCCCATCTAGCACATATTCTCTTTTGAAAAAATCATCGTCGAACTGGTCTCGTGATCCTGCAAACTTGTTTCTAGGGTTTTGCAGATAATGATTGTACCTAGAAGATTGTTCATTCTTCTTTGGAGGTGGTGTTGTAGTTTGTTGTGGTCCTTTGTTCTTGATTTCTTTGGTATTGTTCTTTGGTGTTACAACATTCTTCTTTGGCTTTTCACTTTGATCAACTTCCTTCTTCGAATCATCCTGCGCAGATGTGGAGCTTGTACCTTCACCAACTGGAGCCTTAACATGTTTAATTGCCTTCATTTTTGCTTCTTCATCTGTCTTATCTTGTATGTGTTCTTTTTGTGATCCCTTGAGTTTGTTGATCTCATCATGGCTTGCATCAAGTTCTTCTTGCTTTTGAACAAGTTCTTCTTGAAACCATCTTTTCAAGATCTTCCTTATTTTTGTTGCCTCCTCAACCTGTAGGTTGAGAAGAGTGGTCTTCTCTACTTCTCTCTTGAGAACCTGTAACTGTTCCTTCTGCTTCTCATTTTTAATCCTAAGCCTGCTTATTTCTACTGAAGATGTTTCTAATTCCTTTTGCTTTTGGTCAGCAACAAATATGTATCTTTGATCAGATTTCTTCCTTTCAATTTCTGCCTCTTGCATCTGTTGTGTGATCCTGCTAATCTCTGCAAAAGCTGTGTCGAGTTCTGGTTGCTTCTGTTGGACTTCTCTCTTAAGGTCTCGTGTCGCTGTATCCTTGATTTCTTCTAATTGAGTTCTAAGAGTACAAATCATCTTCTTAGACTCTTCATTTTCTTTGATGAGTTCTTTTGCTGTCTTCAATTCTACTTCCAAAGTCTTGTCTTTTCCTTTTGACTTTTGAGTTCCTTTATCACATTGATCACTTGATTTTGAAACTCTGCTTTACTCATTTCTCCCATTTCTTCATCATAATCATAAGGATCCGAATTTTCAACAACATCTTGACCTAATTGCTTTGTTGAATAGAGATTATGAAGCTTTTCCCAAAGAGCTTTAGCTGTTGAACATTGACCAACTTTTGTTTTCATAGAATTTGGCAAAACATTGAAAATTACATTTATGGCCTTTGGATTGTACGTTTTGGCTTCATCGGTATGTGTCTCTAGAAACAATTAATTCCCATACTCCATGTGCCTGCAAATGTACTTCCATCTTGGATTCCCACATCCAGTGATTATCTGCATCAAAATTAGGGGTTGGTACACAATACTCACTTTCTTCAGATTTTGTTGTACCTATACCTTCCTTTGAAATCCTTGTAACCTGCTTCTTTGACTTTCCCATCTCTATGCTTTGAAAATTGACTTCCAGCGGTTACGCTATTACTAAAGGAACCAAGCTCTGATACCAGTTATTGGAAATACTGGCGGGGGGGTGAATCAATTAGCACTTTTAAATCTTTTTAGAGCATTAGTTAATCTTCAATTATTATTAATGTTTATGCAGTAATAACAGTAAATAAAAGAACACAGTAGACACAAGAATTCTAGGTGGAAAACCCCCTCTGGGTCAAAAACCATCGAACGCTTTTCTAATAAATTCTTTAATCTTCAGCCCCAACTGAAATGAAAGCAACAAATTCCTAGAATTCTAGAAAAGCATTCTTCTCCAGCTCCCATTAGAAGGACGCCCCAACGCCCTGGTTTCTATAGTAGTCAACTAAATGGATGCCCTAACATCCTAGACCAACCTATTACCTTGAAATGTTCACAGGCTCCAACCTGTAGGCGACTTCATGCACAACCTAACACCTCCCTGCCACCCTATAATGACTGAAATGAGACAAGAGTGTGGATTCTCGTAACAGGGACAACGATCCACAATACAATATGATTTACAATGATTTTGATTGAACACCCAATCAGACTATCACCTGCAATCCAACTATGACATCATCCCAACAAAGACTCCTATACCTCCCAATAAAGCCTTTTCAACTCTAGGCAGATTGACTCTTACAATAATGACTCTTCCAATGATGACTCTTTTACAACTTTACAATGATGACTAGTGGCCTTGACACTTCTTCACAATATACGGATGGCTGTGATGTCTTCAAAGGATGTCCCACTACAATGGTTCCTTTGATTTGATACTTCTACTCTTGAATTCTTGCTTGAAGTTGTACTTGAATCTTCTTCTACTTGCATGCAAAATTTTCCCGACGAAACCAATCCCAAAACAAAACAAAATACCCTTTAACTTACCTCTGACTGCAAAACACATGTAAGTGCATAATAATGAATAATTACAAATTAAAATTACAATGTGTACCTGAAATGTGCTTGTCACTTTTGTTGTTGACTTGTTGCAGCAGTAGAAAAAGACTCCCACTCTTGATATAGGCCTGGACTCTATGCAAGACTATATCTAAAACTGACCTAAAGATATATACAATAAAAATTGATGACAGACCCTAGACTTGTGAGCAACCAAGTTCTAAGTACAACAACAGAGACCATTCCATCAACTATGACAAGACAAGTGTCATGAACTTATAACATCAAATAGATTTAGCAAACTTGGTGTAGCATCAAGAATATGTAGCATAAAATGTTTAGTATCAAGAATAGGACATCTGAAAAACTAATTGTGACATATAGAGACTATTGTGACAGTTGTTATTTGTCTTCACTCGGAACCTGTTACCCACCAAATACTACCGAAACTTGGCCAAGGCATTCATAATGGCCAACATCTCTTTGTCATATATAGAATATGACCTCTCATGGGGTAAAAAATTTTGATTCTCGAAAGCAATGGGGTGCCCCTCCTAAGATAGTACTGCCCCAACTCCCTCCCCGGATGCATCACACTCCATGGTGAAGGGCTGGGAGAAGTCTGGAAGTCCCAATACTGGACAACTGCTCATCACCTCCTTGAGCTGGTCAAAAGAAGATTGTGCCCCATTTGTCCATGCGAAAACTCCTCTCTTTGTCAAATCTCTGAGGGGAGCTGCTAATTACAAAAACCCCTTGACGAACTTTCGGTAATATGTGCAGAAGCCCCTCAAAAGCCCCTCAGCGCAGTCACATCTCTAGGTACCGGCCAATCACGGATAGCTCGTATCTTCTCCTCATGGACCTTCACCCCATTTGCGCCAATGATATGCCCCAAGTAGAGCATCTCGGTCAGGCCAAACTCACACTTGGACAACTTGGCATAGAATACCTGTTCTCCCAAAATACGCAGCACCTCCTCCAAGTGTTGGAGATGCTCCCCCCAAGTCCTTTTGTATATCAAAATGTCATTGAAGAAAACCAATACAAGCCTCCTCAACTGCCTTCAGAACACATGGTTCATACATGATTGAATGGTAGCCTGGGCGTTGCTCAACCTGAAGGTCATGACTAGGAACTCGAAGTGCCCATAATGGAATCGAAAAGTTGTCTTGGGGATATCTTGATCCCTCACTTTGATTTGATGGTAGCCCAAATGCAGATCTATCTTAGAGAAGTACTTGGCTTCTCTAAGTTCATTCATCAACTCATTGATGCGAAGTATGGGATACCGGTTCTTCAATGTCTTCTTGTTGTAGGCCCGGTAGTTAACGCACATGCGCAAGGTTCCATCCTTCTTCTTCACCAACACCAGTAAAGAAGCAAAGGGGTTGGAACTTGGCCTGATGTGGCCCAATGCCAATAGTTCCTTGATGTCCCGCTCAATCTCGCCCTTATAGGCCTTAGGATGCCTATAAGGGGTGGTAATCATTGCCTGTACACAAGGCTCCAACTTGATGGTGTACTCGAATCCCCTGCCTGGTGGCTGCCCTGGTGGGATATCTCCAAATACCACTGAGTACATGTCTAGCAAAGCTTGTATGTTTGGAGGTGGTGGCTAGGCCTGCCCTCCATCCTTTGAAACCCTCAGCTCCACTGCCCATTCTATGTCTCCATGTCGCAGATCTGCCTCCATCCTATGCGCTGAGACTATCTGTGGTGGGTACGAATGCATGCCTCTAAGGACCATCGATTTGCCATTCAAGCCTGTGAATTCCATCTCTAGTTTCTTCCAATCAATGGTAACTCACCCAAGGGATTACAACCACTAGACACCCATCACCACGTTGGTGTCTGGCACATCGACCATAAAGAAATGATTTGTCATAGAGTAGTTCCCCATGGCCACTGTCAAAGTGGCCACATACCGAGTGCACTGCATGGTACAGTCACCCGACACCAGGACTGAAAAGCCCTCAAACTCAATCGTGGTGAGGCCCCTCCTCTGAACCAACTGGGCATGTATGAAGTTCTGGGTAGCCCCATTGTCAACTGAGATTGACACCTGGTGCCCTTGTATCGTGCCTCTAATCTGCAATGTCAAAAATTTGGGGACCTCGCATAAAGAAGAAAGAACTCCTCTAGATGGGGAAAAGGATGCCCCCCTGTAGAGGTGGTGGTGGTGGCCCCCTCTCTGTTGGGCTCTCATTGTCTCCCATACCACACTTCTGCTACACCTCGTCCTCCTGGTTGCTATCTGAGAAGACCTTAATGTAATGTGCTTTTCCAGTTGTCCATCGATGGCCTGGTGCCCAGGTCTCCCGACAAGTAAAGCACAGCTTCCTCCTTTTGAGGTCCTTCTATGTCTCATCATCCAACTGGCCCCGTCCTTGGGTGGTTCTCTAAGGTGGGGATCTAGTGTAATTCCCCTTCTGGGGGAAGGGGTTATGTGTAGGAAAGGGTGGTCGTGTCTTGGATTGGCCCCCTCTAAATCTCTGTCACACATAATTGCTTCCTGCAACGTGGAGGGTCTGCATTACTTCACCAGTCCACGTAGGGGCTTGAGTAAGCCTTCTATGAAGGTGTATACCCTCCGAGCATTTGATAGGTTCAGCATCATCATTGAAACTTTTAGGAACTCTGATATGTATTGTTCTGGGTTGCATGTTTGTCGGAGTTGGGTTAGCTCCCTGAAGTGAGCCTCCGGATCCCTCTGGTCAAAGCGCTCCACCACCCTCTTGCAGAAATCCTCATACGAAGTCACATTGGCATGCCCCAAGGTAGCCATGTTGTGAAACCACTAGTCGTGGGCTTCCCTCCATGTGCAGCGTGGCCATCTTGATGGCTTCCAGCTTTGTCATCGGGTTAAGCTGGAAATAAGTGTCCATCTTCTTAACCCAGGCTCGAGCAGTGCACTTGGCCGTGGCATCATACGTGGGGAAGTACATCCTCCCTATCGTCCTCTGCAAATCATAGCTCTGCGTGCTCTGTCCTTCATAACCCTTGCTCTTCTCATTCTGCTTGAGCTTGCAGAAATCTCTGAAAGAGAGTGCTTCCCTGAAGTCTACATCCATGGATTGCCATTCTTTAAAGTGTTCTCGCATCTGTGAAGGGTCTTCGGCCCCTGCTGGTTCAGCCAGTGCCAAAGGCACGAAAGAGGGAAATGTAGCTTGAGCTGGCCCACTCATTGATGGAGGTTGTGTTGCGAGTGAAGAATGGTCGAATTATTGAGAGGCCCCCAAAGTCTCCCCAAATAGGAATCCCCTAGCAGTGGTTCTCTCTTGGTTCTACATTTTAATCTCTTTTAACATTTCCTTCTGTCCCTTTGCTAGATCATTTAGAGCCTTCAAGAGGTTATCAAAGGTCATCTCCTCCCTACTCTTGGGCTCTCCAATGTCTTCCTCTACTACTACTACCTTTCCCCTATCTTCAGTGTCTGGAGTGATCTCCAACTCTCTTTCTCTACTTCGGTACCGCTGCCTACAGTATGTAATATTCTGCTAGTCCTCTTCTCTCATAGGAGAAACTCCCCATGGTTGAGCCAAGATCTGGGCTCTGATACCACTGTAATGTTCCTTACTAGGAAATTCAGTGATAAACAAAGCAAGCAGACAAACCAATAATCAAAAATGAGATGCAATCACCAAACACCCATGAAAACGCTGGAAATAGAGAACTTATGAGCCATTTTATTAAATCATCATGGGGCAAATACAACAGTGAATGGAATGATGCACTTGGGCTTGTCTCCAAGGACAAGCGTGACAAAACCCGGGTGAGCAAATGATGATTTGAGGGCTGCCCAATTGCTGCTCCAAAACTGATCCACACTGCCCAGAAAATTATGTTGTCTGCTGGAAAGGAAGTGTTGGAACCAGTGCTTCTGTTGCTTAGAAAGTTGTGGAACTTCAACTTCTAGATCCTCAACCAAAACCCACCAAAACCAAGGAAGGGTTTGGCCTAGTTTAGACCCCTGAAATTCGACCCCCAAGGAGCTCGTCGTCTTACTTAAGCCGACAAACTCGGCCTGTCTGAATGGTGCTGGGAAAACTCTCTAAAACTTCCCCAAATCATCGAGATGCTATCCCTTATGAACTTCCACCCTTCTCTAAAGTGATCCCTGTGCTGTGGCCCGTGGCTCTCTCCCTCAATGCCCACGTGATGCACAACCTGGCCCTCTGCGCAGTCCTCCAAGGCTGGGTTTCGAACTGCCCAAATGTTGCACCAACTTGCTCCAAAACTCCTCCCCAAGGATGGACTCTTGATATCCTCCAACTCTCCAAGTTTCTTCGACAACTGCTGCCTAGATGAACCCCTGATCACAACTACGTGTTCCCCTCTCTGCGTGGCCCAGAGTTACACACTATTGGTTTGTGGACTGAGTGTGTTGACTATGAATCTCCCCTGGTGCTCCTTAAGGTACTATGAAAATGCCTTCCAAGGGTGGCACTTGTAGTCCCCCAAAGGTAAGGTTGAATCTCTTGTTGATTTCGGGTAGCATCGGATGTGTTCCTATTAAAATAATTACTATTTTTAATGGAGTTCCTAAGTCTAAACTTACGAAAAATAAAACATTAATGGGTATTAATATAAAACTGGGTTAGAAGGTTCCAAAAGTCACGGATCAAGCCAAATCTAATCTTATCCATGGATTAGAGATTTAATCTTGGTCGTTGAAGGACCAACGATAAAAGTATAAGAGGAGGCTTGAGGGTCAATTGGAGAACACACCAGAGTGATCGGTCATTCGTTTTGCTAGAGCGGGGTTGATAAGCAAAGTTGAATTAGTGATCAGCAGCGAGGGGCAGTGAGTACTGGACAGAGAGGTAGAGACAATTCCAAGAGACCAGCGCAGAAGCAGAGAGCGAGAGGCAGTAGCTAGTTCAGGCCACGCAGAGCCCAGGAGAGACAGTGCAGAGCCCAGAGGGACTGCGTCATCCATGCATAAGGCAGAGGGATTGACGTAGAGGGTCCCAGAGGCTGTACAGTGCCTCAGAGGGGTCCTAGAGGCTGCACAACGCCTTAGAGGGTTGACGCAAAGAGGTTTGAGGCTGACGCAGAGGCCAGAAGGGCCAGTGCAGAGCTTCAATGACGTTGGAGAGGGTTTCGTGGGACAAGTTTTCTGAATACTTCTTTCCGAATAGAGAGGTATAGTTGCCGTGTATTTTTCTCTGTCAGGTGAGTCGGTTAGGCACCCAGTTGTACTCAAGGAAATATTGCATAATTGTTAAAATTGGCAACTAGTGCCAACTCCATGTGGGTCATCTTATTAATGACAACTGATATTTTTCTTGGATCCTTCCCATCAAGAGGTGTAGGATTGATCTAAAGATCATCTGATTCCAATAAGTATTCATGGAGATATGAATTTATTTGTGTTATGGGACAGTTCGTCAAGGTCGGCCAGCAACCAATTAAACCCCACATGTGCTCAATGTTTTAGTATAAATAGAGGTGCCTTGAAAATCATTTGGACACACTCACTTGGGATCTCTTCCTCTCTACTTGTCTTTGGGTTTTGGTGGGAGGAGAGATCCTAAGGGAAAATACTGCCCTAATGGAGAAAGGATCTACACTATCATAGGAGATGCCCTAGAAGGCTCTACGCTATCATCTCAGCCACAAGGAAGCCCTAACGCTACCCTATGGAGAAGTACGCAGTCAAGAAGGGCAGCGATGTAAGCCCTCTAATGCAACCATGGTAGAAGCCTAAGTACCCTACGCGGAGGGGAAAGAGTCCACCTATAGCAGCCCTAATCCCTAGCTGTAGCAAGAAAGGGAGATTCTAAGACAACGTAAAGGAGGCTGAGTTCATCAATGAAGGCCGAGTTAACTGCTGGAGCTGTAGTGACACTTTGGTGGAGGCCGAGAGACTGTCATGGATGTCGCAAGCTGTCTTGAGGGCCGAAGGCATAACTTTATGGGGTTACAACCCTTGGAAAGGGCTACCGCAGCAAGGGATAGGCTTGGTGTAGCAAGCCGCAGCCCCTATCACACCTACAAGTCTACGTTAGGAGGGTGTAAGGCCTGCTGGGGTATGACAAGCCAATGTGGGATGTAGGATTGCTGAAGAAGGGTGACTATAGCCTTGGTAGGGATGTTGCAGCTAATGCGTGAAGGCTGGTAGGACTGTCATTAATGCCCTAACCAGTCCATGACCACATTGTGAAGGTTGTCCGAATTGATGTCCAACAATGCAGCAAACAACAACATGATATGATATGATGTGATAGCATTGTGGTGAATGTTGTAGCATTATGATGGGTATAGTAATTAAGTGTATCACAACATAATGGTGAGGTTCAGCAGTGTGATATGTTGCAGCAGCATGATGTATGCAACTGCAAGTTCATAATGCTGCAATAGTATAGCACAATGGGACAACAATATGGTACTTGGTGCGACAAGTACACAAAGTAGCTATGGTGCAGGGAGCACATGGTTGACAACATGGTGTAGCAGTGGCACAAGGTACAACTATGCTAAACACAGGGACAATAGTGACAACATGGTGTAGCAGTGACACTAAGTACAACAGTGCAGCGTGAGGTGCAGCGGTATGATGTGTACAAAATGGTCATAAGGTCCAGCATTGTGATGATGGGTGCAGCATGGTGTAGCACAGTGAGGTGTAGCATGATGATGAGATGCAACACAATGATAGGTGAAGGAGTCACATTGGAGAATCAGTTGAAGCAACGTGTCTTCAACCGATCTCAGAGATGATCTATGCTCTTATCTAGATAAGTCAAAGTGTTGACTTCTGTTGTAAATGTACTATCTTTCTCTCTCTTTACTGAACTATTGAAGAACATAAAAGAAGAATTGATCAAGGGTTTCCCCACATTGGGGTTTGTTCCTGGCTAGCGCCACATCTTGTGTCCTCTTGTCTTGGCTTGTCTTCTGCGATTTATGTTTATGTTCTATCTGCAATTTACTTTAATGCTGATGTGGTTGCTAATCTAGAAAAGATATTGAGCTAATTGTGAAAATTGAAATAAATTGCTCTAAGCATAAAACATACCTAAACTTAACATGGTATCAGAGTTGAGGTGAAGACAAAGCCCAAGCAAGAGTGAAAGAGAAATCACCGAAGACAGTTGGGAAAGGACAAAAGGAGCAATGAATTCCTCATCCCTCTTCAAATTCACCAAGGGTGAAGTCAAAGTAGAGTATATTATCAGAATGGCATAGCGGAAGCTTCTGATGGCCTACTTACAAATCACTTCAATGGGAAGTCCAGATCTCAGGGTGAAAGGAAAGGAAGATGCCTTGCTTAAAATAAGTTTGGCCATTCTGCGAAGGAGTATCTGAATAGCAGGGACACATCTCTTAATGAAGATAACAATTATTCCAAGGACATCTTCAATGATCGAAGGAATGACAAGTAATACAGGTCATCAAGGAAACGACCGACTCTTCAAGGAAAGCTAGGAACCCCAGGTATGAAGAATCAAATGTTGTTTCTGATAAGATAAAGAAGCGTTATCTTGTATTGGCTCTCTCCTTCAGATTCTGTGGGAATCTGGCTTATTGATTATAGTGCTTCAAGGCACTTAATCGGATCGAAAGGTGCTCTGTCGAATTTGGTAAGAGATGGAAACAATCGTGGGATTATGCTTAGAGCCGATGCCACCTATCCTGTTAGGTCCCTATAATACTAGTGATTCCCCCATTACTATTGTCATTGTATCCCTTATTGTTATTATTGTGCCCTATTGTCCCCATATTATTATTAGTATGCCCCATAAAAACCCACTATTTTTATTTTTGTGCCCTTATGTTATTACTGTTATGTCGACTTGATTATATTGTGACCCCTTAGACTCCTATATATAGAAGGGAGGTTTAGTCATTTGTATCAGCTAAGAATTGTTCATTTGTGTAATGTAAAGGACGTTGCCCCCTCAAAGAGGCTTATTTCTAAGGTGTTGATCTATCTTTTCTATCTTTTTGTGAGCTGGTTTCATAACATTGGTATCAGAGCTTTGGATTCTAGGGTTCCTCTACTCCAAACAGGTCATCATGGCATTTTCGCTATAACTTTTTTTGTGATGTTTCAGAAGTTACAAAGAAAACCCATTTGAGTTGATATCGTTCTGAACTTCGGGTCCGAATTTCAGAGCTTGTCTCGCAATATTTACAGAGATATGATCTGAGGAAGTTAGGGTTTTCGCAGACTCCCGAATTACATTCCAAACAGGTGACTTGCGGAAAATCGTCATTACTTTTGTTTTGAGCATTAGATTGAAATTTCGTCAGAAGTTTCAGAAAGAAGACAGCCTATAGTTTTCTATGTATCAGTTTCAGGTACTAAGGTCGAAAAAGTGACATGTGGCACGTCGTACAAGTTCGCTCTACTGAACTAGTTTATAATCAAGTCACTATGGGAGATTTGGCATAACTCATTTTTGGAGAATCCAATCTTGATCAGCCTTACTGTTAAAATTGGCAACTAGGGCCAAACTTCATGTGGGTCATCTTATTCATGGTTGATAATATGTTCATTAGATTCCTCTTGTCGAGAGGTGTAGGATTGATCTAAAGATCATCTGATTCCGATAAGTATTCATGGAGATATGAACTTATTTTGATTATGGAATTATTATCAAGCCGACCTACAACTCATGTAGGCTCAGAAGCCCAACAGTCGCATCTTTTCAAACATCAACAATTCTGTATAAATACAGGAGGACTTTTCCTCATTTGCACTCACTCATCTCATCACATCTCTCTCTCTCTCTACTGCAGAGAAAAGAGTCTCTTCTCTACTGCGCAGAAAAGGGTCTCTCTCTCACACATGTGAAGCCCAAAGTTGCTGAAATTGAAGCTGCAACTACAAATCCAAACTTTGTCCAGCGTGGACCATCAAACCTCCTCTTCTGATTTGCACTGTAGGTTCATTTAAACCTCCTATGAAGGCTGCAACTGTAGAAGCTGCTAAAACTGAAGCTGCAACTGTAGACGTGAAGTTTGACCTGCGTGGACCAGAAGATCTCCTCATCTGAACTGCGTTGTAGGTTCATCTGAACCTCCTCTGAAGGCTGCAACTTCTGGTGGTGGAATCAAGTCAATCCGATGGTCGGTTTGTGAGATATCGACTGCCCTAGTTTTGATGATGAAGCTGCTAATGTTGATGCTACTGATCTAGGGTTTGCTACTTCTGATATAAATCAGATTTATTGTACTATTTCTCTCTTCTGAATTATTGAAGATAAAAGAAGATTTGATCAAAGGGTGTCTCTTGTCTTGGCTTGTTTTCTATCGATCGTTTAATGTTCTATTTGCACTTTACTTTATGTACATGTGATTGTTATAATCTGCGGAATATAATAAGAAAAAAAAGTAAACTGTTATAAGCATAGAACATACCATAACTTAACATGGTATCAAAGCTAAGGTGAAGACAAAGCCCGAGCAAGAGCAAGAGCAATCACCGAAGAGAAGATTGGCAAGGCTATCCTAAAATAACTATGGGGTCCTCAACACTCTTTCCTGTCGAAGACAAGCTCCGTGAGAAAGCTGACTATCACGGATGGAAGATGTTTATCGATCTAACCCTAGAAGATCAAGGAGTGCTGGACCATGTAAGAGGCAATATTGTTGAGCCTCCATTAAATGCATCCACTGTTGCCTAGAACAAATGGAAAGATGGAGAAGTCAAAACAAAGAAGATCATCCAGGACTCTATCGACAAGCACTTGGTGGCCTAGATCTCTGAACTGGACACCTCCAAGGAAATCTAGGATAGACTAGTGAGTATATTTAAAGTTAATGATGCAAATCAAGTTTTGTTTCTTAGAAATAAACTGAGGCAAATCAACAAGGGTAAAGATGAGATTATGCAAGCATACTTCTTAAGAATCACCGAGATCAAGAATGATCTGCTATCTATTGGGGAGACTATTACTAACAGAGAAATGGCACTCAACGACTCGTGGAGGATTACCATCTGAATGGTATGTGTTCAGGACTACTCTTCTAAACAATAATATAATTCTTGGTTTTGAGGAATTAATGGCTAGATGCATTCAAGAAGAAACAAGGATAGAAGAGCAAGAAATGCCCATGCCTAAAGGTCCTCCTGCTGCCTTTTCTTCTCATGCTAAGAAAAGAAATAATTCCGGGACTAAATCAAAAGGAAAGGTTGGACCTAAGGGTGGAAGAAAAGGACGATGTTACATCTGCGATAAAGCAGGTCACTATGCAAGGGAGTTCCCTGATAGAAAGGACTCACACCAGGATGATGATCAAAATCCCTCTGATGGCAATCAAAGCAATGACAAATTCAATAGCAAAGGTAAGAGGAGAGTTGGGAATCAAGCAAGAGGACAACCATTCAAGAAGGCTTGAAATTCCAGGATGTATTAAATGCACTTGACCTCAAAAAGAACCTGGTGTCCATCTCAACAATGGAAGACAAAGGCTACAAGGTAACCTTCAGTGATGGTAAGGTATGTATATGGAAAAATAATGTTAAAGATGCCTTTACTCTTGGGTTTCGTGTTGATTCATTATATCAGGTCGATGGAAGTCTGCTAGGTGTCATGTCTTATGACACATCTCGTTAGTCCGAACTTTGGCATCGGAGGTTTGCTCCCCTTCATTATAAAGCTCTACTCATTGCAAGAAAAATGGTGACAGTGCCCGAATTCCGAGTAGAGAAGGAAGGTGTATGTTCAAGATGTGCCGAAGGAAAGCTCAAAAGGGGACCATTACCCTCAAGCCAAAGTAAGACCTCCGATATATTACAATTGGTTCACTCAGGCATATCTGAGGCTGGAATTAAGAGGGAGACTACTACACCACATACTCCTGAGCAGAATGGTGTGGCAGAAAGGAAGAGGCCTTCATGGCTTAGGGGGATACTTGATGATGTTGAAGGACATGCTGCACCTCGAGGAACTGTAATATTCCTAATTAGCCATGGCTAATTGGAATATTCGATTTTGCTCAATTTTGCCTTCTATAGTTATTTATAATTAAAAAGGTGAGGGAAGGGGGACATAACTCACTTTTTGAATAAAGTCACTCCCTAGTAGCACAATGTTGTAGCTTAAAAGGGGAGCCAA
Source organism: Pinus taeda (assembly GCA_000404065.3). NCBI lineage: Eukaryota > Viridiplantae > Streptophyta > Pinopsida > Pinales > Pinaceae > Pinus > Pinus taeda. The sequence goes on along the minus strand of APFE031275293.1, from coordinate 76,516 downwards.
GGGGGCCAAAGGACCACATAGAGAAGGGGGCCCATGTAGACACTTGGAGGGACTGCGCAGATGGAGAGGAGCACGTGGCAAGAGAGAGGCTATGTTGGAGGAAGTGGGCCTGAGGGTTTTGAGAGAGGCCAACGCTATAAAGGAGAGACGATCCTCCTCATTTTGGCATTCGATTATGTTGCATTTGAGCTAGTCACTTCGACTTAGAGCACGCTGGCTGTTTAGCCTGTTTGTAGCACTGTTTAGTGCATCGAGTGTATCCGTTCGAAGATCTCACCCTTAGCCCTGGGGGACTTTGGGTGCCTGCTCAGGCAAAGTAGTTTCATCAATCTTATGCAGGAGGATCAATCTTTGGAGTTCAGGAGGAATTGACCATTTTGATGACTGCGCAGTCTTGAGAGAGGAGGACGCAGTTTCTTTTAGTAGGAGCTCCGGATTGGGTTTATGTGGAGGATTTGAGCTTGGAGATTGAGCAAGGGATCAACCCTTGCATATTGGAGGATTTTGGCAGAGTCTCGGCAGAGTTTTGGAGGATTCTCTTCAGTGGCAGCGTAGAGCCTTGAGGAATAGTGTAGATCCTCAAGGGGGTGATTTTCGAGGGTTAGCTATTTTAGAAAAGCTTTCTGGGCTTTTTTGGGTTTATTGAGTAGAGGTTGATTCTAGAGTTTCAACATTTTTTGAGGAGGGGAATAGCCCAGAATCCTCACTTGATTCCAACAGTAGCAGCAGCACAACAGTTCTCTGGCAGCTTGGACGCAGTTCAGAGAGAGGTCATTTTCTTACCATTCTGAGTGTATTTCTTCACTTGCCTTGTGCAAGTCGAGGTGCTATCTTTCTGATCACCTCTTGTACTCTGTCCATTACTCAGTATAATAAAATGGCTTAGCATTTCTCTCTGCATTTCTTGAGTATCTGCTTATATTCCGTGTATACATTATTGTATGTTGCACTACTGTTATTTTTATCTCTTTGAGCTTCCCGGCTACTATACCACTTGTGTGTTTTTCTCCTATACTCTTAGACAGAGTCTGGAAAGGCCCAAGTATCCTCCAGATCTCGTCCTCTTTTCAGAGGCGACATATCTGATAAACGCCCTCCCAGTCCATCTCTGGTTGGAGTTTGCTTGTGTTTGAGGGATATACCTAAAAAGGGATATTACAAGAGCCTTCCGTGAAAGTAAGAAACCTAACAGGTATCAGGGATACCTGACCATCATGAGCACGATCATACAAAATGAGCCTTCATCATTCTCAGATGCCATCAAGCATCAAGTATGGAAGGATGCTATGACCAAAGAATATGAGTCTATTATGGAGAATGATGTCTGGGAAGTAGTTCCCAGACCCCAGGACAAGACAATTGTTACTTCAAAATGGCTTTACAAGATAAAGCTGCAGCATATGGAAGTACATAATAGTATAAGGCTCGTTTTGTTGCTTGTGGTTTCTCCCAGAAGGAAGGTATAGACTATGATGTGATATTTGCACCTGTTGCCAGATATACGACCATCCGCTTGATCATATCCCTTATGGCTTCACGAGGATGGAACCTACATCGGATGGATGTCAAGATCGCGTTCTTGCACTGTTCGATCAAAGAAGAGGTCTATGTGGAGCAACCCGAAGGATTTGAGATTTATGATTGAAAATCTCATGTATGCAGGTTGAAGAAGGCTCTCTATGGGTTGAAGCAAGCACCCCAAGCATGGTATGAGAGGATCGATAGCTACTTGATGAAGTTGGGATTCACTAGGAGTGAAGCCAATCCTAACCTTTACCTGAAGGTTGAAGATGACAAGCCTCTAATACTCGTGTTGTATGTGGATGACCTCTTTTTAACAGGTGCATACTCTCTCATTCACAAATGTAAGAGGGAGTTGACTTCTGAATTTGAAATGAAGAACCAAGGACTTGTGTGGTAGAAGCCAAGGGAAATTTTCCCATCTCAAGGAAAATATGTGGTGAAGATTCTGAAAAGATTTGGTATGATAGACTGTAAGCCTGTGACTACCTCGAGGATCTTAACTTTCAGAAGTTATATGGTAGTGATGTCGGACCAGATTTGGGAAATGCCTTTGAGTTTCAAAAACTCATTTGTGTTGATGTTCTTGGTGAACCTCCATCCAAACATATGTTTTGCAGTTAACATTGTAAGCTCATATTTGGTTGAACCTCACTAGATTGGTGCCAAGAATCTTCTAGGATGTCTTCAGGACACAATCTCTCATGGATTGAGATACATTGCGGGAAATATGAAACTGCATGATTATTCAAATGCTGATTAGGCAGGTAGTGTGGAGGATCACTGGAGAACTTTTAGTGCAGTTTCTCTTTGGATTTTGCTTCGATATAATGGATGAGCAGGAAGCAAAAGTTGGTTGCCATAAGCTCTGCTGAGACTAGATACATATCTACAAGTATGATCTCGTATGAAGCTGCCTGGTTGGGGAAGCTCTTCAGTGAGTTGTTTGAACACATACCACTGTGATTCTCTGTAACAACCAGAGGTGGGATTCAATTATTGAGGAATCCCGTATTCGTCGATTGCTCTAGCAGATAGACATCATCTGGGATATGGTAAGTCTATGAGCAAGGAGGCTCCATCGCATTAAGATGATGTACAGGTCGATACACCTTGTCAAAGCCCCGAGGAAAGATCTAATCTGTGATTTTCCCAAACGACTTGGAGTCGTCAAGGAACCCTTGTACAAGGGTCCTGCATGTTGCATACATTGAGCTTTGGGAGCTCTGAGGGCTTGCGGTTCTTACTGGAGCAACATACGACCACAGGGTGACTCACCCTCCCTTGGTGGTGCGTACTGGAACAAGATGATTCGCTCTCTTGTGGGACAAGATGATTCTCTCTCTTGTGGAACAGGATGATTCACTTTCTTGTGTAGCAGGATGATTGGTTGTCCTGTGAGGCTTGGATTGATGTGTTCTCCATGGCGATTGTAGCAAGATTGATGTGTTCTCCTGTGAGGCTTGGATTGATGTGTTCTCCATGGCGATTGTAGCAAGATTGATGTGTTCTCCTGTGAGGACAGGATTGATTAGTTCTCCTGTCAAGACATCCTACCCATGTAGTCTAGGACTCATGCGAAGTACCTCTCATCTGATCAATGAGCAAGGAAATGAAGTTAGGGACCATAGTAATACCGATGGACGCATCGTTGTATCTACCGTACTCCCTATGCTAGGATGACCTCCATTGATCTAGGATCAATGACACTGGTCTGGGACCAGTGGTAGGAGTGGTACATTCTATGACATTGACCTCGGGTCGGTTGTTACTGGTTTGGGACCAGTGGTATGCACTTTGAGACTGACTTTGAGTCAGTGGAGGAATGTTATTGGTCTGGGACCAGTGGTAGGAGTTGTACTCACTATGACGCTGACTTCGGGTTGGTTGAGACTGATCTAGGACCAGTGGTACATACTCTGAGACTAACTTTGACTCAGTATGATACATCCTCGATCATTTCTTCTTCATAATTCGGACGAAAGCAGAGCAGAGCATAACAGAGCAGAGCCATATAGATCAGTACAGGGTAGATCAAGACAAAGTAGAACAGGTAGAATAGAGCAGAGCAAGGCAAGGGTTAGGTTGTACAAGGCAGTGCATTTGATAGATGAATAGAAGTGACTGACAGACAGATTGCAGATGAAGTTCTCCCTAGTTGAGAGGGAGTGTTAAAATTGGCAACTAGGGCCAAACTTCATGCGGGTCATCTTATTCATGGCTGATAATATGTTCATTAGATTCCTCTCGTCGAGAGGTGTAGGATTGATCTAAAGATCATCTGATTCCGATAAGTATTCATGGAGATATGAATTTATTTTGATTATGGAATTATTATGAAGCCGACTTACAACTCATGTAGGCTCAAAAGCCCAACAGTCGCATCTATTCAAACATCAACAATTGTGTATAAATACAGGAGGACTTTTCGTCATTTGCACTCACTCATGTCATCACATCTCTCTTTCTACTGCGCAGAAAACAGTCTCTTCTCTACTGTGCAGAAAAGGGTCTCTCTCACACATGTGAAGCCGGAAGCTGCTGAAATTGAAGCTGCAACTGCAGATCCAAACTTTGACCAGCGTGGACCATCAAACCTCCTCTTTTGATCTGCACTGTAGGTTCATCTGAACCTCCTCTGAAGGCTGCAACTTTTGGTGGTGGAAGCAAGTCAATCCGACGGATGGTTTGTCAGATATTGACTGCCCTAGTTTGAAGGAAGTTGTTGAAACTGAAGCTGCAACTGCAGAAGTGAAGTTTTACCTGTGTGGACGAGAGGATCTCCTCATCTAAACTGTGCTATAGGTTCATCTGAACCTCCTCTGAAAGCTACAACTTTTGGTGGTGGAATCAAGTTAATTCGACGGTCAGTTTGTGAGATATCAACTGCCCTAGTTTGGATGATGAAGCCGCTAATGCTAATGCTGTTGATCTAGGGTTCGCTACTATTGATATAAATCAGATTTATTGTACTATTTCTCTCTGCTGAGTTATTGAAGATAAAAGAAGATTTGATCAAAGGGTTTCCCCACACATTATGGGGTTTGTCCCTGGGTAGCCGCCACATCTTGTATCTCTTGTCTTGGCTTGTTTTCTATCGATCGTTTAATGTTCTATCTGCACTTCGCTTTATGTACATGTGATTGGTAATCTGTGGAATATAATAAGAAAAAGAAGTAAACTGTTATAAGCATAGAACATACCATAACTTAACACTTACGGGGTTAGAAAGAGGACTCAAAGGGCTACCGCAGGATGAGATTTCAGATATTCGAGATCTGCAGTTACAAAGGTACAACAGATTCAATATCGAGCTCTTACAAAGTGAAAAAAAAGGTGTGTAGTTTTTTTAAAATTTTGCATAAGATTGGTTTGAAAAATTAGTTTGAAGGAATTCAAAGGAAATAGTGAAGAATTATTAGCATTAATTAATACCCCAAAGAAAGAAAATGGAAACACTTAGTAAGCAACCTAAAAGTTCTAGCATGACTCGTGAAGAAGAGGAAGAAATGCAACATGGTGTATCAAAATTACAAGACCATATACAACAAATTTCACTCTCACTAAAGGTAAATGAAGCCAAGATGAATGGCGTGGAAGCTAATATGAATGGCATGCAAGTTAAGATGGATGGCGTGGAAGCTAATATGAATAGCGTGGAAGCTAAGATGGATGGCATGGAAGCTAAGATGAATGGCATGGACGATAAGATGGAAGAATTGAAGATAAATTTGAATAAGTTGTTACAAGAAATGGTCACTAATGGTGAAAGGGTAGTAAAAATGATGAGAACAAAATAAATGTTAATCATGATTTCATGGACTCTAGTGTTGGATTGAAGACCCACCATGTTTCGAAAATCGATATGAGGAAGTTTGATGGCAAGGATCCCGGAACATGGATACTACAGATGGAGCAATTTTTCGATCTCCATAATGTGCAAAACAACACAAAAGGTACGTATGGAAACTTTATATTTGGAACCAAATCAGGTTGTATGGTATCAATGGCTTTGCTCTCGTAAACAATTTATCACTTGGGAAATTTTTATGGAAGAATTGGTAGCACATTATGAGGATACAAAAAGCAATACTTTTTTTAGCCAATGATAAGTCTCAAACAAAAGGGTTCAATAATGGAGCACATTGAGGAGTTCCAAAAATTGAACATAAGGGTAAAAGATATTCCAGAGGAGCATAGGATTGATGTGTTCATAGGGTCTTTAAAGGACAATATCCAACATGATGTTCGCCTTTGGGAACTTGATTCATTAGAGAAGGCATTCAGGTTAGCAAGAAAAATGGAAAGCAAAATTATGCAACCAAGAAGCATACCACTCACAACTATAAAGATGGAAGTGTTGTTGCCCCTAGTCTTCCACAACCTATAAGGTTGACACCACAACAATTGGAAGAAAAAAGAGCAAAAAGGCTTCATTACAGTTGTGATAACAAATACACTAAAGGTCATAAGTGTGCTGAGAAGAAAGTATTATACATAGATTGTGAAGAGGAAGAAGAAAATGAGCAAGAAAGGTCAAAAGAAGAGGCTATACTCCAAGAACAAAGCCTAGATAAAGAACAAATGAATTCGACCATATCTTGTAATGCATTGGCAAGAATTACCACTCCTCAAACCATCAAGATAGAAAGACAAATCAAGAAGAAAAAGGTAATAGTGTTGATTGATTCGGAAGCACCCACAACTTTATTCATTGTAAGTTAGCAAAAAAATTGAATTGCTTCCTATATCCACACCAGAGTGTCAAGTGATGATTGCAAATGGAAGAACAATAAATTGCTCTGGAAAGTCCCATAATATCAAGCTATCCATGGAAGAATATGTATTGACTAGCCCAATGCTTTCCATTCCAATGGGAGGTGCTGATGTTGTACTAGGAGTCCAATGGCTACAATCCTTGGGTACAATAGCTTTTAATTTTCAAGAATTTTTCATCAAATTTTCTACGAAAGGAAAGGAAGTTGAATTAAAGGGTATTGCAGGGAAACCAGGAAAGATAATCAGCGCTAATGGTATGACAAATCTTTTAAAAAATGAACAAAGAGGTGTAATTGCACAATTATGTTCGCTAGATGTTTCCACATCGAAATCATCTATTTTTCCAGATCTCCAAAAAGTCTTCGACAATCATTCCAAGGTATTTGAGACTCCCAAAGGTCTCCCACCTATGCGTGATCATGATCATGCTATTCATTTGATTCTAGGAAGTGTTTCTCCAAACATCAGGCCGTACAGATATCTCTATGTCCAAAGAGTGAAATTAAATGTATGGTTGTAGAAATGCTAGGGGTTGGTATAATTCAACCGAGTCAAAGTTCTTTCTCTGCTCTAGTAGTATTGGTGCACAAGGATGGATCATGGCGCATGTGTCCGGATTATAGGAAGCTCAACAAGCTCACTATTAAAGATAAGTTTCCCATTCCTGTCATTGATGAATTGCATGGATCAATTTACTTCACCAAGTTGGATCTTCGTTTAGGATATCATCAAAATCAGAATGAAGACTGAAGACATTTCAAAAACAACATTTAGAACTCATGAGGGTCATTATGAATTTTTGGTCATGCCTTTTGGCCTTACCAATGCACTTTCTACATTTCAAGGTTTGTTGAATTCAATTTTCAAACCATTCCTTAGAAAATTTGTGTTAGTATTTTTTGATGATATACTAATCTACAGCAAGTCTTGGAAGGATCATGTTGAACATGTTGACAAGGTGCTACAAACTATAGGAGGAGAAACAATTATATGCAAAAAACTCCAATTGTTTCTTTGGAGAACAAGAGGTGGAATATCTGGGTCATATTGTATCTCATGAAGGTGTTAAGGTAGACCCTAGAAAAATTAAAGCCATTAAGGAATGGAAAATCCCCACATGCATAAAGCATCTACGAGGATTTCTCGGGTTGACAGGATATTATCGCAAGTTTGTTAAGAATTATGGCAGAATAGGAGCACCTCTAACAACATTATTGAAGAAAGATGCATTTTCATGGACTCCAGAAGCAACAAAGGCCTTCAAACATCTTAAAGAGGCAATGTGCCAAGCACCGGCCTTAGCTATGTCAGACTTCACAAAAACCTTTATTGTGGAATGTGATGCTTCAGGTTATGGAATTGGTGTTGTTTTAATGCAAGATGAAAGACCCATTGCTTTCAAAAGTCATCCAATCAAGCGAAAGTATTTACACAAAGCTATTTATGAGAAGGAAATGTTGGCAATACTACATGCACTTAAGAAATGGTGACCCTACCTAATGGGAAAACACTTCAAGGTAAAAACGGATGATGATACTCTTAAATACTTTTTAGAACAAAGATTATCCTCTGAAAAGCAACAAAAATGGGTCACAAAGATGTTGGGTTATGACTTTGAAATCATCTACAAAAAAGGGAAGCAAAATGTTGTGGCAAATGCACTTTCAAGAAATGATGAGGATGTGGAAGCATTGTTGTGCGCCATTTCTATTATCCAACTAGATTGGATAAACGAAGCAAGGAATGGAAGAATGATGAAGTGTGGGCACTCATTTGAAAATTACAACAATGATCCCAGTACATCTGATACATTTAGTTGGAAAAATGATTCGTTATGGTACAAAGATCGCTTATACCTATGTAAGAATTCCCAACTCAAACAAAAGATTCTTATGGAGTTGCACACTTCTCCCTTAGGAGGGCGCTCTGGATTTTTAAAAACTTACCACAGGGTTAAGAAGGAATTTTTTGGGATGGCCTTAAATCAAATATTCAAAAGTTTGTGGTGGAATGTTTGGTTTGCCAACAAAATAAAGTTGAAACAATTAAAACCCCAGGTCTATTACAACTTTTATCCATTGCAAGCCAACGTTGGGAGGAGGTTTCAATGGATTTTATCACAGGTTTACCCAAGTTCGAAGCAAAGAGTGTCATCATGGTCGTAGTTGACAGACTTACCAAGTATGCACACTTTTGTGCGTTATCACATCCATTTAAAGCCAATACAGTTTCCACTGCATTTATGGAAACAATTCAAAAGCTACATGGAAACCCAAAGATTATTGTAAGCGACAAAGATTCCATTTTCACTGGAAACTTTTGGACAAAATTATTTTCTTGTCTCGGTACTCAGTTAGCTCATAGCTCATCTTATCATCCTCAATCTGATGGGCAAACTGAGATAGTAAACAAATGTTTGAAAGGATATCTTCATTGCTTTGTCTCTGATAAACAGGCACAATGGGTCAAATGGTTGCCCTGGCTGAATGGTGGTATAACACTTCCTTCCATACACAACAAAAATGACCCCATTTATGGCACTTTATGGATATCATCCACCATCCATCACATCATATTTAAGAGAAAATTCTAAGGTTCAAGCAGTGGAACATCACATTGAGCATCAACAAGAAGTTCGCCAACTCTTAAAGGATAACCTCACGTTGGCGCAGAATAGAATGAAACAACAAGTAGATCAACATCGTAGCAAAAGAAGTTTTGATGTAGGAGACTAGGTATTCCTATGGTTACAACCATATAAACAAGCTAAGAAGGATAATAAATTATCACCAAAGTATTATGGTCCGTACAAGGTGTTGCAAAAGATTGGTACTATGGCATACAAATTGGAGCTTCTTGCAGCTTTCCGAGTGCACCTAGTTTTCCATGTTTCTTGTTTAAAGAAGGTTATAGGTGACAAGCTCCTAGTTCAAACAATATTGTCAGAACTTGATGACGAAGGAAAAATCATATTGGAACCTGAAGCAGTCACAGAAACTAGAACTCGACACCTACGAAATCGATCAATTTCGGAGTATCTCATCAAGTGGAAAAACTTATCTACTGAAGATTCCACATGGGAGGATGGGAATTTTATACAAAAGCATCCAGAACTACTCAAGCGTTGAGGACAATGCTTTTTGGAAGGGGCATGTTAGGCCCTTATAATACTAGTGATTCCCCCATTACTATTGTCATTTTATCCCTTACTGTTATTATTGTGCCCTTATTGTCCCCATATTGTTATTAGTATGCCCCATAGAAACGCACTATTGTTATTTTTATTCCCTTATGTTATTACTGTTATGTTGGCTTGATTATATTGTGACCCCTTAAACTCCTATATATAGAAGGGAGGTTTAGTCATTTTTATCAGCTAAGAATTGTTCATTTGTGTAATGTAAAGGAGGTTGCCCCCTCGAAGAGGCTTATATCTAAGGCGTTGATCTATCTTTTCTATCTTTTTGTGAGCTGGTTTCATAACATATCCCAAAAAAGGTGTAGGAAATGTTACCCCTCAATTGAATGAGGGTAACTTGATTTATTTACAGAATCTCTTTCGTGTACCTGATCGCAAGAAGACCCTAGTGTCCATTTCGGCATTTGAAGTCAAAGGTTTTAGGGTGGCATTTATCGATGGAAAGGTACGTGTTTCAAAATAGAATTTTCAAAGATGCTTTTACTCATGGGTTTAGGGTTAGCAATTTGTATTAAGTTGTAGGATGGTCCATTGGGGACCATGTCAATTGACACATCTCATCTATAGAATCGGAGGTCTATTATGGGGCTCTAACCAATGTGAGTCAGATTGTGACAGGGATGCCTAAATTCAAGAAGAGCATGAAGGTACATGTCTAAGATGTACTGAAGGAAAATCTTACAAGGGGACCATTCCCCTCATGTAGCAGGTCCACAGGTTTGGAATAACCCGAGGGGTTTGAGATTCATGATCGGAAATCTCATGTGTGCAGGTGGAAGAAAGGCTTTATGGATTGAAGCAAAACAACCCCGGGCTTAGTATGAGAGGATTGATAGCTATTTGATGAAGCAGAGATTCACTAGGAGTGAAGCCGATCCAAACCATTGCTTGAAGGTTGTGGATGATAGACCTCTCATATGGCACCTTTTGAGGACGACCTATTTCTGATAGGTGCAGACCCTCTCATTTGCAGAAGTGAGAGGGAGTTGGATTCTGGATGTGGAACGGTAAACTGCAAGCCCATGACTACTTCAAGGATCTTAACTTTCAGAGGTTATATGGTAGTGATGCCGGACCAGATTTGGGAAATACGCTTGAGTTTCATAAACTCATTCACGTTGATGTTCTTGGTGAATTTCCGTTCGAACATATGATTTGCAGTTAGTATGATGAGCTCATATATGGTTGAGCCTCACTGGATTGGTGCCAAGAATCTTCTAAGATGTGTACGGGGCACAATATCTCATGGATTGAGATACACTACCGAAATATGAAGCTACATGATTGTTAGAATGCTGACTAGGCAGGCAGTGTGGAGGATCTCAAGAGCACTTCTAAGTGTCGATTCTCTTTGGGTTCTGCTCAATATCTTGGATGAGCATGAAGCAGAAGACAGTTTCTTTGAGCACTGTTGAGACTAAATACATAGCTACGAGTATGACCTCGTGTGAAGCTGCCTGGTTGCAGGAGCTCTTTAGTGAGTTGTTTGTACACATGATGGATACCACCGTGATCTTCTGTGTCAACCAAGGGGGTATTTGATTGTTGAGGAATCACTTATTCTATAATTGCTCCAATAGATAGACATCAGATACTACCTATGCTAGGATGCCTCATGGGAAGTACCTCTCATCTGATCAGTGAGCAGGAAAATGGGGTTAGGGACCATAGTAGTACTATCGATGGATGCATCATTGTATCTACCATTCTCCCTATGCTAGGATGACCTACATTGATTTAGGATCAATGAATCAATATGAGTGGTTTGAAACACTCTCTGTGATATTGATCTGGGATCAATAAAACTGACTTTGGGTTAGTAGAGAATGGTATGAGACATTCTCGATCAATTCTTCTTCTTCATGGTTCAGTAGAGCTGAGCAGAGCACAACAGAGCAGAGCTCAGTAGAGCAAAGCAGAGCAGAGAAGAACTCAGCAGAGCAGAGAAGAGCTCAGCAGAGCAGTGCAAGGCACTGATGGCAGAGATAGTACAGTTAGACATATGGATCAGCAGATGGAGTTCTCCCTAGTTGAGAGGGAGTGTTAAAATTAGCAACTAGGGCCAAAATCCATGTGGGTCATCTTATTAATGACAACTGATATCTTTCTTGGATCCCTCTCATCGAGAGGTGTAGGATTGATTTGAAGATCATCCGATTCTGATAAGTATTCATGGAGATATGAATTTATTTGTGTTATGGGACAATTCGTCAAGGTCGACGAACAACCAAATAAACCCCACATGTGCTCAATGTTTTGGTATAGATAGAGGTGCCTTGAAAGTCATTTGGACACACTCACTTGGGATCTCTTCCTCTCTACTTGTCTTTGCGTTTTGGTGGGTGGAGAGATCCTAACGGAAAACGCTGCTCTAATGGAGAAAGGTTCTACACCATCAGAGGAGATGCCCTAGAAGGCTCTACGTTGTCATCTCAGCCACAAGGAAGCCCTAACGCTGCCTTATGGAGAAGTACACAGTCAAGAAGGGAAGCAACGTAAGCCCTCTAACGCAGCCATGGTAGAAGCCTAAGTACCTTATGTGGAGGAGAAAGAGTCCACCTACTGTAGCCCTAATCGCTAGTTGCAGCAAGAAAGGGAGATTCTAAGACATTGTAAAGGAGGTTGAGTTCATCAATGAAGGCCTAGTTAACTGCTAGAGTCGTAGTGACACTTTGGTGGAGGCTGAGAGACTGTCATGGATGCCGCAAGCTGTCTTGAGGGCCGAAGGCATAGCTTTATGGGGCTACAACCCTTGGAAAGGCCTACCGCAGCAAGGGATAGGCTTGTTGTAGCAAGCTACAACCCCTATCTCACCTATAGGTCTACGTTAGGAGGGTGTAAGGCATGCTAGGGTATGACAAGCCAACATGGGATGTAGGAGTGTTGAAGAAGGGTGATTGTAGCCTTGGTAGGGATGTTGCAGTTGATGCATGAAGGCTGGTAGAACTATCATTGATGCCCTAACCAGTCCATGACCACATTGTGAAGGCTATCTGAATTGTTGTCCAACAATGCAGCGAACAACAACATGATATGATATGATGTGACAACATTGTGGTGAATGTTGTAGCATGATGAAGGGTATAGTAATGAAGTGTATCACAGCACAATGGTGAGGTCAGCAGTATAATATGTTGCAGCAGCATGATGTATGCAACCGCAAGTTCATAGTGCTGCAATAGTATAGCACATTGGGACAACAATATGGTACTTGGTGCAACAAGTACACAAAGTAGCTATGGTGCAGGAAGCACATGGGTGACAACATGGTGCAGCAGTGGCACAAGATACAACTGTGCTAAATGCTGGGACAACAGTGACAGCTTGGTGTAGCAGTGATGCTAAGTACAACAGTGCCAAACACTGGGACAGCAGTGCAGCATGAGGTGCAGCAGTATGATGTGTACAACATGGTCATAAGGTCCAACGTTGTGATGATGGGTGCAGCATGATGACAAGATGTAGCACAATGATAGGTGAAGGAGTCACATTGGAGAATCAGTTGAAGCAGCGTGTCTTCAACTGATCTCACGTATCATCTTCTTAGAGATGATCTATGCTCTTATCTGGATAAGTCAAATTGTTGGCTTATGTTGTAAATGTACTATCTCTCTCTCTGCTGTACTATTGAAGAACATAAAAGAAGAATGGATCAAGGGTTTCCCCACATTGGGGTTTGTACCTGGCTAGACCACATCTTGTGTCCTCTTGTCTTGGCTTGTCTTTTACGATTTATGTTTATGTTCTATCTGCAGTTTACTTTAATGCTGATGTGATTGCTAATCTGGAAAAGATATTGAGCTAACTGTGAAAATTGAAATAAATTTCTCTAAGCATATAACATACCTAAACTTAACAATAATAATAAACCCTCAAAATAACTGCACCGATTTTCCCGCATTGGGATTTTCCGGGGCATTTGTCCAAAAATAACGGTGTCACTTGTGTGTTTGTTTTCTTTCAGTTGATGATCTGTAGATGTTGTCACTGTATTGTGTTTATTTATGTATTTAAATGTTTTAAATAACTTGTTTAGAATTTACAAATGGAAGAAATAAGCCAACATAATACAAATTAATTGTGTAACATATAGACTTAGAAAATTCAACATCTCTCGCCTGAGAGACTCATGGCTAAACGACGAGTTGACTCGGCTAAGCAGCTCAAGCAAACAACAAGTGAATTCGATGTGCAAATATGAATGAATCCTCAAGTGAAGAGCTCTTCCCCCTGATAACTTCGTGGGCCTCATTTCCCCCATGTGGGCCCCTCCACAAACCATATGATTTCCCGTCCAAGGCAATTTGAATTGCCCAATGCATTTTCGCATGTGGGTGGCCCCCACCTTCCACTAGCAAATTAATCCAGCCTTCATTTCTTCTAAGTCCCTAAGTCCATTACAATCTATGACTTCGCAACAAGCAAATACCAAGTGAGAGTCTGAATTTGAAGGTTTCATAATCTGATTTGCACTTTAAAGTTCAAACTTTAATTCCCATTTCCATGTCTCATGATAATGACAGGTTTGGATCATTCACCAATTGACCTTGAAGAGATAGATTTGCAAAATACAAATGCAACAAATTGGGTCCAATGGGAAGAGGCTCCTCTTTTAAGCCTAGATGACTTAGAGAATCTTGAGACTCAAGGAAGTGAAGGAGTGCGAGGATTCACTTCTAGTTGTCACTCTCAGAGTCTTAGTTATTGTTTTTTTATTGATTAGTATGCAATGTTTTGTAAACTTTTAGAAGTAGATGCTTCTGGTTTTATGTAGTCAATGGTTAGGAGTAAGAACTCAGTACTTTGGATCATGTTTGCACTCAAAATATATATTTTGGACATCTGTTGATATTATGCATTGATTGGGCATGAATTTATTGAATATCAATGAAAAATATCTTTTTCTTTAATTCAATATATGTGTATATCTATATTTATTGAATTCACCGATTTTTTCCCGATCCAATTAAAACTCTTCGCTCTTTTGCCTCACCGATTTATTGTCGATTCCAAGTCTGGTAACATTGCTTCACATAGCAAAAACCATTACCTTGAAACCTGTGCCCCATGCCTAGATTTATGTACCCATTAAATGTTGTATGGGGCAACAAATCCTTACTGATCCATACTATACAACATTTTTTACTTCTATACTTCCTCAGAATGCATGCAAAGTCCCTGGAATTCAAGCCATCTTTCAACTACAATAAATGTCGATAAGGTGGCTTGGGATTTGTGCCATTTCACCTAGCTTCTCCTTTACAAATATCTTCAGCTCTCCTTTTCCCTCTCTACTCGTTAATCAGTCAATGTGTACCTCTTCACTTCCTCCATCTCCTTTTATAAACTCATCAATTACTAAAACGGTAAAACCACCAACCCTTAATCTCAATGGTTAAGATTAAATCTTGCCATGTCAAGATCAACTGTGGTGACTTAATCTTTCATTGAGATGACTTAAGTCACTTTTAGAAAAAACCACTTTATAACTTTATAAAATTACGTAAGTCACTTTTAATGATTAAATATGAAAGGCCACTTTATAACTTTATAAAATCACATTATAAATAGTGTCTAGGAATTGACATTTACTCAGTCACTTCTACAGGCTAGTCACCACCACTGTAGAAGTATTCCTGAGCCACAATTTCTAACACTATTATCTAGAGTCTATCTTTAACTACCAATCTATTTTTTAGGTTATCCATCCATGTCTTTGGACATTAAATGAAGCATATGCATCTAGATGCCTTTGAATTTCCTAACCCACCTAGCTTTCTTGATATAGAAGTTCAAGAGGACTATGTCATAGAAATCTTTAGTTCTATAATGAAGAGAGTACTTTGCATAAGATAACTTCCCATCCTCATGGTTGGGTTCCTACATAACAAATTTCAATTTACAAAAATTGGAATCAGATATGATTTTACACAAGGATATAAGGTGTTGCTTGGCCTTTGTCTGATGATTATCCATGGAACTGACTCCTTATGCATGTTACATGTGTAGCCATATAAACACAACATCAAACAAGAACCTTCCAAGGTTCATTACAATTTATCCACATATCTTCCATTGCCCATTTATCTGCCAAAACCTCCCTGTGTTCTGATATTTGTCAAATCAATCTCACCCTTTTCTCTCGGGAGTGTGTTATTATTTTTGAGTAGCTTGGGAGGTATTGCAAGCCCTAGGGTTCAGGGTTTGGAGGGTGAAGCACCACAAGAGTCATTTGTGGGCTTGAAACCCAAGGTTAGGGTTTTGCACCCATTGTTGTTTGGGCCAAAACCATGGAGCATTTTGGACATGTGATGGATGGAGATGATAGAGCACAGCATGAAGAATCCAACGCTTTGAGAATTGTTGAATTCTGAGATGCGCTTGATGAGTTATGAATTTTTGAACTTAATAATTGGATTTTTGGCACATAAGTCATGTAGGCTTAGTGTGCATGTGCCAAAAGACATGTTTATTCATTGAACCTTCTAAAGTGTACAAATAGGAGTTGTGTGAGCCTCATTCAGGGCATCCAAGTGCAACAAATCACAAAGGAACACATGTGTTGGGCCGTGTTGTCACACAGAATGTCTAGGCACCGTGACAACGACTCAGATTGGTGGTTGTCACACTGATCCCCAATCACGCCGTTTGAGTTGTCTCCCAATAGCAGACTAAGGGGGATGGACCCTATGGAAATGGAAAAATGAAAGATTAGTTGGGAACCAACCAACCTGGGAGACACAGCTAAGCAACCAATACTTGTTTTAGATTGCGCAAGATTTTAAGGATTCAAAATGATTTGAAGAATGTGATACCAATTCCTTGTGCAGTCAACTATCTTGAGAAGAAAATAAGGTTCAAGTAAAAGATGAGAAACTGCTGCCGAAAAGACTCAACTGTCTCATATGCAAATGCAAAATTAAAACTATGTGAAAATCAAGGACTTGGTTAATTTTAGTTAAATGAGAACCTGAAATTATTTCTGAAATATGTCTTAAATGTAACTTAACTTAAGGCTCAAAATGGTGGTTATCTAAATGTGGAAGCAGGTACTTATACCAACACTGCAAAATGTAAAATCTGCACAAATAATTACTGAAACGCACAATGGACTGAAATGTAAAATGCTGGAATAAAACACCTTTAAATTCAAAAATTCATTTGTATGAAATACCCAACCAAGATCATTATATGCATAAGTAAAACTAGATTAGTCCTACATGCATAAGTATGTAAAAAACAAATGAATTTCAGAAATTAAACTAAATATTTTAAACTCAGATCACATTAATGAAATATCAGTCTAGTAATCTACTCTACATCAAATGTTAAAACCAACAATATATTCTAAAACAACAGTCCTGTAACCATGCAATATTCAGAAATTTCTATGTATAACAACAGAAAATTCTAAATGACAAACTGATAACTACAATCCATAAAATTTTTGAGTTTAATTCTTTTTGATGTATTGATGTATTGGATTTAAAAAACTTAGAAATAAACTACTAAACAACAGTGAAACAATTTGCAGAAATTTGTTTGCAAAAGTTACTGAAACTAACTTATTTTCGTGCAATTAAACAACAGCCAAAATGTAAATTAAAGCTGCTGCTAAATTCAGAAAATTTCTGAGTTCAATTCTTTATGGTCTATTGATGTATTTGATCTAAAAGCTCAGAAATAAACTAATGAACAACAGTAAAACAACTTTCAGAAATTTGTTTGCAAAAGTCACTGAAGCTAATTATATTTCTGACATGTAATGCAATGAAAGATGAAAACTAATTTGCTGTTAAATTTTAGATAACTAAAATTTTATGTCATATTAACCTTGCTTTCAATTAGATCAATGAAAAAGGTAAGGGTTTAGAGGATGTGCACCAATCATCTCTTAGGGGCTTGAAGACACTTGAAGATATGCTGCCCGAATCACTGAAAAATCCTCAACTTAGAATTTTTTCTTGTGAAAAACTTTGTTAAAATATTTTTGGGAAATTTTTAGGAAAAAATTTAGGAAAAATTAGTGCGAGAATTCTGGTGAAAGTGGGAAGGCCATAAGGCTGAAAGGGAGGCCAAGAAAGAGGCTAGAGATGGCCAGCGCAGGGCCTCATGGCCCTAAAAAAATTTTGCCAACGATGTTCTTGAAATTTATCTTCAACCTGCAAACAAATGGAGATGCCCTCCAGGGCTTAGATCTCTCTCCAGAATCCACAAAAATCACCTGCAATTTTCTGATTTGTTTCTATACAAATAAAAGATAGAAAAAACCCCAAAGCATGTATATACAAAAATATGAAATACCCAAAACCCCAATGAATTAAAAAATTTGATATTTACAAATCTACAATAATATTCTACAGATTTTACAGATCTGCAGATCAAAACCCTCTATTAGTCAGATTTAAACAAATCTTTGTAGAATATTTAGAAATAAATTTGAAATTTTAAAGACTCACAAGCCCAAAAAAAACCCTGCAAGTAAAATATTTTATAAAATGACTTCAAAAATGAAAAAATAGTGGGCACTTTTAGATTCTGTAAACTGAGAGTTAGTTGGTCCAACTGAGGACTTCCCCAAACTCCCAAATTCTGAATGATAACTTCTGCACACTTAAATTTGTTAGTAAGATTAATAGAGATTTGAAAAATAATCATAAAATTATCAAGAAATAGAGATACCTGCTACTTCTATCAAATTAAAATGATATTCTAAAAACCCAGAAATGTGTGCAAGATACTTGTACACAGATCAATCCTCAAAGACTATTAACCAACAAATGCAAATAAAAGCAGCAAAGTATTAAGAACAATATTACCACATAAATCTGAAAGAGGAACACCACGATCTGAAACCCTAAAGTCATTGTGTTTTATTAACCAAAAAAAAGTTATAAGAGCTTTCTTAGAGCAAGTACACAATTCAAAAATTGGATGCAAATAATGGAGAGAGACCCCTCATTTATAGGAAATTTTTCCAACGGCTAGTTGGCTTGATCCCCATCAAAACAATCTCAACCGTTGATGAAGATCAAATAATCTTTTAATCATCACTGTTGAAATAAAATTACTTTTTGAGGAAATTTGACTTTCACTTTTAATTTCCTTTTAATTAATTCAAAAATGATTATTTTGAGTTAATTGCCACAAAAAGTTGACTCCGACTTAATTACTATGGCCCAAGGGTTCAAAATATTTTGAAATTTTCAATATTCCTTTGGCCGGGGACCTCTAAAAATTAAAAACTTTAAAACCCACGAATTTTAAATGTTGTGGAATTTAATTTTTCCTAGGACCTAAATTAATTAAATTTCTAGCTTTAGCATTTTAATTTATTTTAGCCAGAAATTTTAATTAATTAACTCATGAGGAGATTATTAATTTTTCCAACTCTTTAATATTTAGCCATGGTGTCTAACTATGAGGGACCACGCACTAAATATTTTTTATATGAAATATTACATTTCTAACCCCTGAAGGGGGAACACCTGTTTGTTATAGACTCTCAGTAATGCGACACAAAATATGGTCTAGTAGACTAAGTGAATTGTAATAAAATAATTTAATCAAATAGTTAGAATTATTTCAAAGACTTGATAATTAACACTAGGACCCATTTAAAATCCCAACAACAAAATCCACCCTAGCTTTGGGGTGAGGCTGGAGGGAAAAACTCTGCCAATCATCCGTGTTTAGAAACACACATGAATCAGTGAGACTAAAAACCTCCTAAGACAGAAATCGTCATCAGAAAAATAAATTTACCTAGGTTGTTACATACATTTGTCTTACTAGGATCATTTACATTACAAAATGCATAATGGGTTTACAAAACTCCAGTGTACATATAGTTGATAATGATAAATCCGTGGATCATTTGAATGCTCAGACATAATGGAAATCCATGCGTGAAAAAATGTATAGCTATTGGGTAGTTGACATGGAGTGGTCAATAGGCCGCATATTTGAGGAGCAAACTTCAACAAAGATTAAGAGGAGTCGTGGGTATTTCTTGTGACTGTTGAAGGATGCGGGTGATCTGTGGAGGAGGCCGAATAGTTATGGAACAATTTGTGCATAGATGTGAGGGCAGATTTCCTGATTTACAGAGCCGAGATACTCTATGTGCAGGTTGATGCATTTCTGGGCAGTTGGTGTAGAAATAGAGTGTGGACAGACCTCCAAGTGAAGCCACAATCCTGTACAGTAGCAGAGAGGATGGGCCGTAGTCCTGTACCTTAGTTAGAAGGTGGTCGAAAGGCCTTAACAGTGGCTGGAACTTTCCTTAGAGGCCAGCGTATCGGAGCATGAAGATAAGGAGGAGAGGCCACCGTATTTAGGAGGTTGTTGGTGCATTTTTGAGAGGGCCAACAGACTGTTGAGAGCCCTTACTAGGAGCAGAGGATACAACAGAGAAACATCAGCCCTAAGGTATGTATTGATGATGTGTTCAAAGGTGATTTGTTGGTCCTAGTTTGGACAATTGGATGGTATATTTATTAGCAGCCTATGGTAGCCATTTGGAGGGCTTATCTTGGTGGATGAAAGCCTATCCTATAGTGCAGATCTTGTAGTGAAGTATTGGGTGCCATTGGACTGGTGGAGGGCAGCGTGTTGGCTACCCAAAGTAGCCCTTGACAAGTAGTCATAAAGTGACATTGATAGTTGAAGGTTGGGTGAACATTGGAGCATAATGTGCAACACTTTGATGGACAAAAGTGACTGTTAGATTGGCAGATTGGAGCTCAGTTGATGGCCAGCCTAGAAGAGCAGATTGGATTAGCCCGTGTTCATTGTAGTAGAAGTGACTTGTGGCAGTGATAGGTTGTAGCCATTCTGAAGACTCTATGTATTGTCTCTTGATGGACTAAGGGGCAGCTAGAGAGTAGAACGGAAGCAAAAGACCAGCAGGACGAGATATGACATATAGACTGCAGCGAGATTGTCATTGTATCTTGTATTCCTTGTATGAGAACCCTAGACTATTGTAGTACTCAGTTGGTTTAATATAACAAAGATCGAGTTTCTGAATTCAGGGTTCTATAATCCATAATGAATTAAGAAAAATCTTTTGGTAGAAATCACATAAGAGAAATTTTTGGCTGACACGTTTCGAACCAGTAAGTGTGGTTCATCATCAGGGCCAGATGAAGAGGCAGACCATGGCAAAAGCTTAAATAGAGAGCAATGTAGAGACCATAATTTCAAGTGATTTACATAGAGACCATAATTTCTAGTGAGACCCTGAAGATTGGGTTGTTTTACATATTTGTACAATATTTTGTAAAAAGTTGTTTATACTTGTGCATGTGTGATTTACTACTTTATATTGTTCCGCTGTGCAAAGTAGTTTTGTTGAGATTCTTGGTTTGGTAGCGTCAGAGATTCTAAGATTCTATCCTAGAACCAAGATTGTGAAAATTTAACATGTGCAAGTGCCCTAGGCAACTGAATGGAGGCCCCTCCTCCCTCCATGTTTTCCCTTATTGGAACTTGTCAAAACATTTGCTCCAATTTCTTGTAGTTGGGCAAACATAGGAGGAATGGTTCACATACTCTAGTGCAACTATTTTGTCTACGATATTGACTTGCCATTTTTAAAGTTATCCTTGAAATTTGGTTAAAACCCAATTCCATAAATCCTTTGCTGATATGTCAATTTCATAGGGAATTTCCAAATACTTGATTATCTATCCTGTCTGAACTTCCTTTTCTTATCAAACCACTTGTGAGGGTCTTTTTGACCAATTAGTAGATATTATGTCTATCCTTCACTCGCCACATCTCCAGCTGCTCCGGAAAAAGTATCCTGACAGATCAGCATTCCTTTGACAGCTTCATTACTGGCTAGACTTCTTCAATTCGATGCTTCATTCCGTATGTTCACTCCCTGTTCAAACTGATGAATTAACTTGCTATCGGCAAAATGGTTGCTCATCTTATAATCAATGCATGGGGATAGTAGTAGTATGAATAGACATTGATGGAGGAGATAACAGGAGAGAAGAAGACAGAAATTATATCCATGTTAAAATACTATAACGTAGCAGATTAAACAGTTATCTACCACATAGAAGAAGACAAAATGAATCTTCATCAATGCCCATACTTAGTTTCTGGGACAATTTATTAGTCTCCAAAAGTGCAGTTCTTGTTGTACTCTTGAGACTCTAATTGAGTGTTGATTTTCCATGTTTATTGTTCGTTATATAAGGGACCCTCATTTATGTACTTGAAACTATGCATGCTGTCTTCAAGGTGCAAATCTATGGTTGTAATCATTGCAGAGTGTTTTAGTACAAATCAGTCAAGTTGGTATACGCTTTTGAAAACATTCTAAATTGCCTATTTAGTCATTCTATATTTTGCTAGTGAACTACATTGATTAACTTCTAAAGTGCCATGTCCATTAACAAATTTTAATTTTAATTTTATTGCTTTGTAAGCAGGGCACTTCAATCAGTGTTTCGTGGTTATATGAATCTAAAATTCCGATTTTTGGGTCACCAGCTGTGGAGTCTTGCACTGGTTATGGTATTTATCTGTTCTGACTATAGTGTATAAGACTATGTTTAGTTCTTTGTTACTGTGGATCTTTCTGAATTTTTTCATGCTTAGATGGCTGGAGAGATTTAGCCCTGACTCTTCTTTCTAATCTGCGATTTTTTCAATGTTTTAAGGGTCATCTAGATCTATGTTTTTGCAGCCATGGAAATGCCAGTTTATTAGCCGTCAAAGAATAGTTTATTAGACGCTTAAACCTGAACTTTCAGAGCTAAAAAATAATGTTTAATCTGATATCAATGTTATATTTTCCATGAGATGTAAAAAAGTTCTTACTGTTGTCATGTTCATGGCCAGTGATATGTACCATGGTGAGTGGAAATGTCATTGCTTTATCCACAACTGGCATTTGTGTTTGGCAGGTGAGTCATAAACTTCCATTTAATGACTATATAAACTGATAATGTAATTCCATAAAAAATAAATATATTTTGATCGTGTTCAACATTTAGAATTGTACAGTGCTAAGAATTTATCCATAGTTTGTATTTATTAAATTTCATAAACACATTACAAGGAAGAGGTGATTATCTTTTCTTGTATCCAGATAATCAAATGCAACCACAGGAGAAACCTTAGAGCTTGGAGGTATTTCAAGATGTTCTGGTTGACAAACTTAACCCTACAAGGAAACTTGTAAATTATGGAGAGTTAAAATGTATAGCTAAGGTTTCAAGATTTTGTGGTCACTTTTGTATAATTGAAATCCTTCATATTTGGTTTACTAGTTAAATGAATCTAAAATAATTCATTATTAGATTGTTGGAATTTCTAAGTCTATCCATTAGAAATTCTTCCCGTACTCGCTGATTTATTTCTTACTACTTGTTCAGTTACTTTAACAAGTTATTTACCTTGTAAATACTACAAATAAATACAAGTATAGTATCAACAGATACAGATCATAAACTGAGAGAAACAAGTACACAAGTGACACCGTTGTTTTTGGACTAATGTCCCCAGAAAAACCCAATGCGGGAAAATTGGTGCAGCTATTCAGAGGATTTTATTATTATGCAGTTTTAGAGTACAACCAGAGTGCTAGAAATGGCTCACCCAACAGAGAATGTTCTCGGCAGTAGTACCTCTCAGTCGGAGACATATATTCCGGCTAAATCCCCTGATGAACGATGCCACAACAACAATACAACTTTCTGTTGCTCTGCGTCACCCTATCTAGCACTCCAGCTCCAATCTGTCCCACAAAATCTCCCAGCGCTACCTCTAGGACGTGTGTCAACCTCTCTGGCCCAGCGTCAGCCTATCTGGCCCAGCGTTAGCCTCTTGGGGCTCTGCGTCAACCTATGGAGCCTTTGTGTCTCACACGTTGGCCCTCCTCAAGCTCTGCGCAACTCCTAGCTGCCTCTGCGTGGCCTCTGGCTGCCTTTACGTGGCCTCTAGCTGGCTTTGTATCAACCCTCTCCCAGCTTCTGCGTTGATGCTCCCAGTAGTCACTCTGCCTCTCTACTATGTATTCACTGCCCCTCAGCTGCAACTCAGATCACTTCGCTCAATTTCTTCAGCGAACCCTGCCCCAGAAAATCGAGTTCTTAATCTCTCTTCATGTGTTCTCCAACTGACCCTCAAGCTTCCTCTTATACGTTTCTCATTGGTTCATCAATGACCGAGATTAAATCTCTAATCAACGACTAAGATTACATTTGGCTTGATCCATGACTTTTGGACCATTCTAACTCAGTTTTATATTAATTCACATTAATATTTTATTTTCCTAAGTTAGAATTAGGAACTCCATCAAAAATATTAATTATTTTAATATCTCCCAAACTAGTTAGATTCTGCCCAAAACCATTTTTGGGTCTTGGAGATCTCATGTGCTATAGCCTCTCCACCAATTTTTGTGGCTAGAGCACATCCGACGCTATCGAAAATCAACACTCCCTCTTATCGAGGACTGTGCTCTAGTAATACTACTCAGTGAGTATCACCCTGATCATCTAGCATCGGTCCTTGTGCTGATGCTAGGCCTCCCCGCCCAACATCCTCTGCACTGCTGCATCATGTACTGCTACCCATGGCCCTGCCATTGCCAATGTTGCATCCGTATTGCATCTCCCTCTGCATCTGTGCTGCTGCCCATGGCCCTGCCACTGGGACTACCACTGCTGCATCTGCACTGCATCCTCTCTCATCATGGTGCATCGTGCTGCCCATAGCACTGCCACTGCTAACTGTTGCACTGCAACTCCGTTACTGAGAAGTAAGTAATTGATCCTCCCAATTCTGACATCACTGTTAGGCTAGAAACACTCCCGATGTGGAAGCTCCCTCTGTCCCTGACAAGTGCTTCCTCTCTGACCTCTGCGCTGCTGCAACAAATCTATGCATCTCGCACTACTGTCTCATGTTGTCCTGGGACTCCTTTACTGTAGCACCCTCTGTCGCTTCATCTACATTTATCTCTATCGACATTTGCCAATCCTGCTACTCCTCTTCGGGGTTCCCGTAACAAAGTATAATCCAAGAGGTTGGGTACCTCGAGGATCCTGCCCCTCATTGCCCGTAATCTGTCTGACTACAAATTGATGCCTCCCCACTTCCTCTCACAAGGTGCATGAGCACTCATGGCGTAGTCGTCATCAGTCTCCACTTCCTTCTCTGCCTTAGCCAGTACAGCCTTGGTCTCAGAAGCCTCTCCCTTGCTCTTCTTCCTAGGACACTGGTTCGCATAGTGACCCAGTTCCCCACAATGGAAGCACTTGACCTTGGAAAGGTCCTTCTTCTTTCTTTTGTCTTGTTGTCCAGCAGATGCAAGAGCCGCATTTTCTTCTTCCTCCTTGATTCTGCCCCCTTTTCCACTACTCCGCGTCTTGGACACCCATGTGATCTCTTCTTGATGAAGAGCTGCCCACAGTTCCTCCCAATCTGGAAGGCTTGTCCTGCCCAGTATGCTCTAGACGAATACCTCCCAATCCTCTGAGACTGCATTCAATGCAGTCCTCACCATTAATTCCTAATTCGGTGTGGCCCCTATGGAAGTTAGCTGATCACGGATCTCCTTCAATCCACCGAGGAAGACATCTATCTGCTCTCCTTTCTGCATCTGATAAGACCACAACTGATTTTCGAGTAACATCCTCCTCTGCACGGAAGTATGTTGGTACAATTTCTTCAGGGCTTCCCACATCTCATTTGTCGTTTCCTTCTCGGCAATATGTGGCACCACATGATCCTTGACACCATCAAGGATGATGCACTTCGCCCTGGCCATTGCCTCCTCGTATTTGTCATTTTCAAGTGGGTTAACCGAGATCGTTGTCGTTTTCAAGGCAAAGTGTTTGATGTGATCCCTATTGGAATTTCTAAGTCTGACACGTTAGAAACCCTTCATGCACTTTACTGATTTATTCCTACCTACTTGTTCTGTTAATTAACAAGTTATTTACCATGTAAGTACTGGAAATAAATACAAATGCATGTTCAACATATTACAGATCATCAACTGAAGGAAATAGAAACAAGCACACAAGTGACATCGTTGCTTTTGGACTAATGTCCTCGAAAAAACCCAATGCGGGAAAACCAGTGCAGCTATCTAAGGGTTTGATTTATTAAGCAGTTTCAGAATACAATCTGGGTGCCAAATCCGGCTCACCCAATAGAGAAAAATCTTAGTAGTAGTACCTCTCTACTCAGAAGCATATACTCCGGCTGAAACCCCAAATAAACACTCCGACAGCTCCACAGCTCCAATTTGCCCCACGAAACCCCAACGTCAGCCTCTAGGGACTGCGCCAGCCTCTACGGATTGCGCCAGCCTCTATCTGGCCCAGCGTTAGCCCAGCGTCACTCTGGCTTGGCCTACGTCAGCCCTATAGCCCTCTGCGTCAACCACGCTGGCCCTCTGAGGCACTGCGCAACTCCTAGCTGCCTCTGCGTGAACCCTTGGCTACTTCTGCGTCCCTCTCTCCGGCTACTACGCTGATCTTGCTGGTGCTATCTCTGCCTCTTTGCTTCTATATTCACTGCCCCTTAGCTACAACTCCAATCACTCTCTCAACTTTCTCAACAAACCCAGCCCCAGAAAGAAGAAATTTTGATCTCTTGGTGTATTCTCCAAGTGAACTTCAAGCCTACTCTTATACTTTTCTCGTTGACAAATTAACAGTCGAGATTAAGTCCCTAATCAACGGCTAAGATTAGGTCTGGCTTGATCCATGTCTTTTGGACCATTCTAACACAGTTTTATATTAATACACATTAATATTTTATTTTCCCTAATTTTAGACTTAGGGACTCCATTAAAAATATTAATTATTTTAATATCTTCCAAACTGTTTAAAATCTACCCAAACACATTCTGGGTATTGCAGATCTCATGTGCCTTAGCCTCTCCACTAATTTTCGTGGCTAGAGCACATCCAATGCTACCCCAAATCAACACTTCCTCTTAGCGAGGACTGTGCTCTAGTAATACTCCTCATTGAGCATCACTCTGATCATCCAGCATCGGTCCCTGTGATGATGCTAGGCCTACTGCCCAACATCCTCTGCACTGCTGCATCTTGTACTGCTACCCATGGCCCTATCACTACCATTGCTGCATCCGTACTACAACTCCCTCTACATCCATGCTACTGCCCATGGCCTTGCCACTGCTACTGCTGCATCTGCACTGCAACCCCTCTCATCATGCTGCATCATGCTGCCCATAGCACTACCACTGCTAACTGCTACACTGCAACCCAGTTATTGAGAAGTAAGTAACTGATCTCCCAACTTTGACATCTCTGTCAAGTTAGAAACACTCCTGATGCTGAAGCTCCCTCTGTCACTGACAAGTGCTCCCTCTCTGACCTCTGCATTGCTGCAACAACTCCATGCATCTCGCACCATTGCGCACCTCTCTATGCCATCCTACACTGGTGCAACACTCTCGTGCCTCTCGCACTGCTGCAACCTGCTAGCCTCGTGCCGTCATGGGAATCCTACACTGTAGCTCCCTTCGTTGCTCCATCCACATCCGTCTCTACTGACATCGTCAGTACTGCTACTCCTCTTCGGGGCTCTCGTAGCGAGGTCTAATCCAAGAGGCTGGGTACCTCGTGGATCCTGCCCCTCATCGCCTGTAGTCCTCCTGACTATAGCTCAATGTCTCCCCACTTCTTTTGAAGTGGCACATGAGCACTCATGGCACAATCATCGTCTATCTCCACTTCCTTCACTGCCCTTGCTGGCGCTGCCTTGGTCTCGGAGGCCTCTCCCTTACTCTTCTTCCTTGGACACTGGGTCGCATAATGACCCAACTCCCAATAGTGGAAGCATTTGACCTTGGAGAGGTCCTTCTTCTGTTTCTCCTGCTTTCCCTCAGATGCTAGGGCAACATCTTCCTCCTCCTCCTTGATTTTGATCCCCTTGTCGTTGCTTCTCACCTTGCTCAGCCTTCTCATCTCTTCTTGGTGAAGAGCAGCCCACATTTCCTCCCAATCTAGAAGGGTCGCCCTACCCAGTATGCTCTGGACAAACACCTCCCAGTCTTTTGAGATTATGTTTAGGGCTATTCTCACCATCAATTTTGGATCCAACGTTGCCCTTATGGAAGTCAGCTGATCCCGGATCTCCTTCAATCGATCGAGGAATGGTTCGATCTATTCTCCATTCTGCATCTGGTATGATTGCAGCTGATTTTCTAGTAGCATCTTCCTCTGCACGGAAGTATGCTGGTACAACTTGGTCAGGGCCTCCCACATCTCCCGTGCCGTGTTCTTCTCGGCATTATGTGGTACTATATGATCCTTAACCCCGTCAAGGATGATACTCTTAGCCCTCACCATTGCATCCTCGTACCTATCGTTATCAGCCAGGTCAACTGGGATAGCTATCATCCTCAAGGCGAAGTGCTTGACACGATTCCTCTCTAGTACAGATAAGATTCTAGCCTTCCAAACTACGAAATTTGAGGCTCCATCCAGTTTGTCCTGGTCTCTTACTCTGTGTAGTGCCATTTCGCTTCTCTTCTACTTCCCTCCTGGAAGTTCTCGGTATGACTCCTCTGAGCCTTGATTTCCCTCTTGGAAACCCTTTTGCCAATGTCGAGATGCCCCTCTCCACTCGTCTATGCAACTGCAACACCGATCTGGATTCCTTAGCTAGAAATCCACCTCGGTAACAACTCTCTCTACCTTGGCCTTGCCCTGTTAGGTACTGTTCTGACTATAGTACCCCACCAGCTCCACTCTGCAACTTACCCACAACCTCCTAAACCCCATCAAACTGAAGGTTAGAGCTCCTAGGCTCTATGCAATCCCAACACCGGAAAATCAACCTCCTCAACCAACTGCTTCAGCCCTCCTGGCCTCTACGTGGCTCTGCGTGAGCCTGCCTTTGCTTCCCTCAGCCTCTACGCTGCCTCTTCCTGGCTCAATCTTGATGACGTTGTGCCTGCGTCATCCCTTCCTTGTTGCTACTCTGCTAGGAACAACTTTGTCACTCGGGACAACTGTTTTCTGTTGTTGCTGCTCTGTTCGGCTGATGTCCTCAGTTCTCCTGTGATTTGCAACCATACTCTGATACCATGTTGGAATTTCTAAGTCTGACACGTTAAAAACCCTTCATGCACTTTACTGATTTATTTCTACCTACTTGTTTTGTTAATTAACAAGTTATTTACCATGTAAATACTAGAAATAAATACAAATGCATGCTCAGCACATTACAGATCATCAACTGAAGGAAATGGGAAACAAGCACACAAGTGACACCGTTGTTTTTGGACTAATGTCCCCGGAAAAACCCAATGTGGGAAAAACTGTTGCAGCTATTTAAGGGTTTGATTTATTAAGCAGTTTCAAAAGACAATCTGGGTGCCAAATCTGGCTCACCCAACAGAGAAAAATCTCGGCAGTAACATCTCTCCAGTCAGACGCAAATATTCCAGCTGAAACCCCGGATAAACACTCTAGCCCAGCGTCACTCTGGCTTGGCCTGTGTCAACCTCTGGAGGCACTTTGTCAGCCCTCTGGCCCTCTGTGTCACCCACGCTGGCCGTTTGAGGCATTGCGTAGCTCCGGGCTGCCTCTGCGTGAACCCTTGGCTTCTTTTGCATCCCTCTCTCTGGCTACTGCCCTGATCCTCCCGATGTTATTGTAATATTCCTAATTAGCCATGGCTAATTGGAATATTCGATTTTGCTCAATTTTGCCTTATATTTTTATTTATAAATAAAAAGGTGAGGAAAGGGGGACATAACTCACTTTTTGGAATAAAGTCACTCCCTAGTAGCACAACATTGTAACTTAAAGGGGAGCCAAGGGGGGCCAAAGGACCACGTAGAGAAGGGGCCCACATAGACACTTTGAGGGACTGCGCAGATCGAGAGGAGCACGTGGCAAGAGAGAGGCTACCTTGGAGGAGGTGGGCCTTAGGGTTTTGAAAGAGGCCAACACTATAAAGGAGAGAGGAGCCTCCTCATTTTGGCATTCGATAAGGTTGCATTTGAGCTAGTCACTTTGACTTAGAGCACGCTGGTTGTTTAGCTTGTCTGCAACATTGTTTAGTGCATTGAGTGTCTCTGTTCGGAGATCTCACCCTTAGCCTCGGGGGACTTCGAGTGCCTGCTTGGGCAAAGTAGTTTTCAGCAGTCTTTTGCCGGAGGATCGATCTTTGGAGTTGAGGAGGGATTGAGCATTTTGATGACTACATAGTCTTGAGAGAGGGGGACGCAATCTCTTTGGGTAGGAGTTCCGGATTGGGTTTATGTGGAGGATTTGAGCTGGGAGATTGAGCAAGGGATTAGCCCTTGCATATTGGAGGGTTTTGGCAGAGTTTCAGGCAGAGTTTTGGATTGTTCTATTCAGTGGCAGTGCAAAGCCTTAAGGGATTGCGTGGATCCTCAAGGGGGTGATTTTTGGGGGTTAGCTATTTTAAAAAAGCTTTCTGGGCTTTTCTGGATTTATTGAGCAGAGGCTGATTTCAAAGTTTCAGCATTTTCTGAGGAGGGGAACAGCCCCAAATCCTCACTTGATTCCTGCAGTAGCAGCAACACAGCAGTTCTCTGGCAGCTTGGACGCAGTTCAGAGAGAGGCCATTTCCTTACCATTCTAATTGTATTTCTTCACTTGTCTTGTGTAAGTCGAGGTGCTATCTTTCTGATCACCTCTTGTACTCTGTCCATTACTCAGTATAATAAAATGGCTTAGCATTTGTCTCTGCATTTCTTGAGTATCTGCTTATATTCCATGTATACATTATTGTATGTTGCATTATGGTTATTTTTATCTCTTGGAGCTTTTGGCTACTATACCACTTGTGTGTTTTTCTCCTATACTGGTTGGAGTTTGCTTGTGTTTGAGGGATATCCCTGAAAAGGGATATTACAGTTATCTCTGCCTCTCTACTTCTATATTGACAGCCCCTTAGCTGCAACTCCGATGACTCTCTCAACTTTCTTAGCAAACCCAGACACAGTCGAAATCTTGATCTCTTGATGTGTTCTCCAAGTAACCCTCAAGCCTCCTCTTATACTTTTCTCGTTGACAAATCAACGGCCGAGATTAAGTCCCTAATCAACGGCTAAGATTAGATCTGGCTTGATCCATGTCTTTTGGACCATTCTAACACAATTATATTAATACACAATAATATTTTATTTTCCCTAAGTTTAGACTTAGGGACTCCATTAAAAATATTAATTATTTTAATATCTCCCAAACTGTTTAGAATCTGCCCAAACCCTTTCTCGGTATTGGAGATCTCATGTACCTTAGCCTCTCCACCAATTTTCGTGGCTAGAGAATATCGATGCTACCCCAAATTAACCATACCTATCTAGAATGGACAAGATCCTGACCTTCCAAACTACGAAGTTTGATGCTCTGTCCAGTCTATCCTGATCTCTTAGCCCATTCACTACCATTTCACTGCTCCTCTTTCGACTATTTCAAGTCTCTCTACTTCCCATCTGGAAGTTCTCGGTTTGACTCCCTATGAGCCTCGATTTCCCTTCTGGAAATCCCTCTGCCAATGTCGAGATGCTCCACTCCGATCGTTTGTGCAACTGCACCACTCATCTGGATTTCTTGGCTAAAAATCCTCGGCAACAACTCCCTCCTCCTTGGTCTTGCCCTATTAGGTACTTTTCTGACCATAGTACCCCACCAGCTTTGCTCCACAACTTACCCACATCCTCCTATGCCCCAACAATCTGAAGGTTAGAGCCTCTAAGCTTTGCGCAATCCGGACACCGGCACAATCTGCACCTCTTAGCCACAACTTCGATCCTTCCTAACTGAGAAAGATGACTCGGCACTGCGTAGGTTAGGTTTGCTCCTCTCTGCCTCAGCGCTGATCCTCCTTCTAGCTCGAACTGATGATGCAGGCTCTCTGTGTCACCCCTTCCTTGCTGCTTTCTACTAGGAACAACTTTTGTCACTCAGGACAACTGTTTCTGTTGTCGCTGCTTTGCTCGGCTAATGCCTTAAGTTATTTTGTGATATGCAACCACGCTCTGATACCATGTTGGAATTTCTATGTCTATGACTCTATTCGTTAGAAATTCTTCCTGTACTATCTAATTTATTTCTTCCTACTTGTTCAGTTACTTTAACAAGTTATTTACCATGTAAATACTGAAAATAAATAAAGTACAATATCAACACATACAAATCATAAACTGAAGGATACAAGCACACAAGTGACACCGTTGTTTTTGACTAATGTCCTCGGAAAAACCCAGTGCGGAAAAACCGGTACAACTATTCAGAGGGTTTCATTATTATGCAGTTTCAAAATACAACCACGATGCCAGAAATGGCTCACCCAACAGAGAATTCCCTCAGCAGTAGTACCTCTTAGTCGGAGACAGATATTCCGGTTAAATCACCGGATGAACGATCCCACAACAACAATACAACTTTCTGTTGCTCTGCGTCACCCTGATAGGGACTGTGTCACCATATCTAGCTCTCCAGCTCCAATCTGTCCCACAAAATCTCCCAGCGCTGCCTCTAGGGTCAACATTAGCCTCTCTAGCCCAATGTCAGCCTATCTGGCCCAGCGTCAGCCTCTTGGGGCTGTGTGTCAGCTTCTAGAGCCTCTGTGTCTCACACGCTAGCCCTCCTCAGGCTCTGTGCAGCTCCGGGCTACCTCTGCATGGCCTCTAGCTGGCTCTACGTCAACCCTCTCCCGACTTCTGCACTGATGCTCTTGGTACTCACCTCTGCCTCTCTGCTATGTATTCACTGCCCCTCAGCTGCAACTCAGATCACTTCACTAAATTTCCTCAACAAACCCTGCCCCAAAAAATCGAGTTCTTGATCTCTCTTCCTGTGTTCTCCAACTGACCCTCAAGCCTCCTCTTATACTTTTCTGGTTGGTTCATCAACTACCGAGATTAAATCTTTAATCAACGGCTAAGATTAGATTTGGCTTGATCCATGACTTTTGGACCATTCTAACTCCGTTTTATATTAATACGCATTAATATTTTATTTTTCCTAAGTTTAGACTTAGGAACTCCATTAAAAATATTAATTATTTTAATATCTCCCAAACTGGTTAGATTTTGCCCAAACCATTTTTGGGTCTTGGACATCTCATTTGTTGTAGCCTCTCTACCAATTTTCGTCGCTAGAGCATATCCGATGCTACCCAAAATCAACATAGATTATATAATAAACTTCTTTATTGTGTCAGACTAATAGTATGCTTTCTCTATTTGAGTCTCATCATTAGGAGTCATTGGAACTCAGGACAGGGTTGGATTCAAAAGTTGGTAAGGATAATATTTATTGAAATAGTCTCCTTGGTATGTTCCAACAAGAAAGGGGCTTTTTTCATGTATTTTTCTGTCCATCATGGGTCAAGGAAGCAGTACACCTTCCAAGTTTCTTTTTGGACAAAAGTTATGTCCATTTGAAGCTTTCCTGGAATTGTATAGGGCAGGCATGTTTATTTTAGTTTTTGTAGCACCGGACAGGTGTTCTAGTCTTCATTTGTGTTAGAGAGGCTAAAAACCCGAGATCTTCAAAACCCATAAAAGGTTTTGCAAGATAAGCTTGTGAAACGTCTTAATTAAATTAATTAGTGTTGAGAAATCTAGGGCATCGAGATTAGACGATTTCTCTATTAATGATAACTGCTTGTGAATGCATTTTACTTCGTTAGATTAGGATCTTCTCTTTAGTTAAATTATTATAGTGTCTTTCATCAAACAGATACCAAAGCATAAACAATAAAGAGACAAGAGACACAGTATGTAGGCGATCAGCTAGTTCTAAAACCTCTCCCAAGGTAGAGGAAAACCCAAACGAATTCTTCTTCTTATAGAAACTTCAATTCACGAATACCAAGACCATGACTTAGACCCTTGACCAAGATTCCTCCAAGACCAAGTCACTTTTATACTTGAGCTTGTTTCTAGACTTCAACTTCTATCTTAGCAACACTCTTACTGCAACCTCGTCCTTCTTTACTGTAATTCGGCTCACCTGCACTTTTTGCGACTTTTGTCCTTCCATTTAGAAACCCTATGTTACTTAAGGGAGGAAATCATAGAGAGATTTGTCCGGTTATGCCTTCGCTATGCCTTCCTTGCCCTCTTAGTGAATGTGACCCTCCATGTAGACCTTGTTGATACCAATCTTAAATACTTTGGTGTGACTGCAATTTGTTCTATCTGCAGTAGATTGAAACCCTAAATGCCTTTGCACATGTGACATAAAATAGCCCTAAAACAGATCCAAAATAGCTCGGCTTTTAGTCTCTTCTTCTTCTCTTGGATGGAGGCTCTTCTTATGTGTTTTTCACACTTCTTCTTGCTTCAGACCTTGATTGAATTTGTTGTGCTTAAATGAAGGTCACGCTGCCTATTTATAGTGATTTGCCCATGTACTAAGCTGATTTGACCGAGATCTAGGCCAACATGTCCTTTGGTGTAGGTTCATCACTTCATCGTGAGGTCGACTTGCCAGAGGTTCTTGAGCTTGGTCTTGGAGGATATTTTTACTCTTTTCAATTACTCACATACATACGTAACATGCCCAAGAAGGGTCCTTCATACATGACATTGACTCAATTTGACTTTATGACCAATTCTAAGAGCTCACAATGGGAGCCTTAACTAAAAAAAAAAAATTCCTTGATCATGAAACCTATGATTCAACCATTACAAAAATAATTATATTTTCTTCTTTACATCAATTACATAAATTCACAATTACACATGTCATTATGAAGACCAAATCTAGTTACACTTTTCAACACTCCCTTTTAACTAGGGAGGTATTCATAATGGTACTTGGTCATTCTCAATATGAAGAATTCTCATAAGAAGAGTCAGATTGGTAACCCATCCGCATAGCATCATATCAACCAACATTTTCACATAGCAAGGCCTTGACTAACAACTCTATCTCTCCACAAGATCAAAGCTCAATGCTAGCAAGACCAATGATGTATAGACACCCTCATTATTGTCTCTCTTGGAACATACCCCACCTGGGTTCTCTTAGAGTATGTTCCACCAAGACTATTCTTATCTTGGATTCCCAGTCGTCAAAGACTATCGGTCGTCTATGGCTACTCTTATCTTGGATGCCCTAACTCATCCTCGAAGAGCATTGAATGCCAGATGTTTACCCAATCCTCCATTCTGTCTTTCCAAGTGAAGACAAGAATGAAATGTCTATCTCTCCCTCTTAATTAGGGAGGATATATCTATTCCAATGAAGGAATGTACTCATTCCTACGGAAGGAATGTACCTAAGCTCCCTCTTGGCTTAGGAATTTGCTTCCAAGTTTATACCAAGTTAGAAACTTGTTTCCAGGCTCCCTCGACCTACAACAGCTCTTTACATGGAGATTATGGGATAACCAATTGCTTGAAGAACTCCTCGCGATATCATGAGCTTCTTTTCTTTATTTAGGAGTTTTTATGTTTTGTGACTTCTTCATAGGGCATAGACCATCCATCACTTTCATCTGTGAGTTAGTCAGGTCATTATTGCTTTCATCGGAAAGTGATCCATCAGTTCCTTTCTGGCCTTCCTTCGTGCCATGTTGACTTCTTCATGCCATGTTTCCTTAAGGATCTTTCATCCTACTACATGGACATCAATGGTGGAAGATATCCATTGTTCTTCCCTTGGTAGCCCTACATCAGCCCATCCAAATATCATTCAAAATAAGGAATTAAATTAAAATTACCTTTGTGATGGTCTTTCATCATGACATCTTCTAGTTTGCATCAACATCCTACGTACACGTTAATGCATCTCCCAAATATATACACTGTCAAGGGTCTCTTTATTTTTCAAACTTCATCAGAGTCTTCATATCTTTCATGGAGATATCCTAGCCAAATCTCTCAGTGCTCAGATGTTAATTGCCTTTTCCATAGTTGCATATTTCATGATCTCTTCCTTTCTTTCTTCACACATTTCCTTCTAGGAACTTTCAGTCATAGTTCCTCCAATTTTGTCAACCACCTCATATTTCATATGAGGACATATTATGTTAATTTCATCTAGACAATGTGTGACCATGTCTTCCTACATCCTTTCAAGGTAGGAGATCCTTTGTCTTGATCAACTTACCTCAAGATAAAACATTTATCCCTGTTACCTGCAATCATATGACATGACCCTACAATATCGAATACAAGGATACCATTCATTCTAGACTTCATTCAGTAGCTTCCTTGATTGAAAGAACTTCAATTTCTTGATCTGCTTTACTTCTTTTGTCATCATACCATCATCCCATGAATTTCCACAAGTTGGAATTCTTGATGAAACACTTCTTTCTTTTGATTGGTGAACCTTCCGATGAAGATTCCAATAGAGGATCTTAAGTATCCTCATCCAACATATGTTTCCTTTTGACTGATTTATGATCAGCTTTGTGCTAGATGCCTTTTTCTTCCTTTTCCCATAAGTGTCACTTATGCTTCTAGTGAGGTGACCAAGAGCTATATCCTTCCATGGAATTCTATTTCAGTGATCTTTCACGATTCCCTATGATGATGTCACGAGCTCTTGCTTGTAATGTTCTATGATGCTATGATGCATCTTATCCTTTTCCTTAGTGAATCATGATAGCCATTTATTAGAATAGAAAGACTTGAAAACAAGAACTTGAAAAGAACTAGGTGAGGAAGACTATCTCAATCATAGTTGAGATATCTTACTTCCTCTTTCTTGGACTTCTTCTTTTTAGTTTCTGTTGGGTCCCTATAATACTAGTGATTACCCGATTACTATTGTAGTTATACCCCTTATTAATATTGTTGTGCCCCTATTGTCCCCATTTTGTTATTACTGTGCCCCATAGAATCCCTCTATTGTTATTTTTGTGGCTTTATATTATTATTGTTAGGTCGGTTGGGTAATATTGTGACTCCTTAGACTCCTATATATAGAAAGGAGGTTTTGTCATTTGAATCATCCAAGAATTGTTCATTTATGTAATGTAAAGGAGGTTTCCCCCTCGAAGAGGCTGAATTCTAAGGCGTTGATCTATCTTTTCTTGAGCTGGTTTCATAATGAAGTATGTTGGCTCATTTCATAGCTATATTAGGCATTCGTTGTTGTTATTTTAACCAACCACTATTGACTCAACCAGCGTGAAGGCAATTCATATTGAGAACAGGCTAAAAAATGAAAGGGATGATCAATCCAAAAAGCCATTGTTCAAACTTCCCAATGGAAAATCCAAAGTGAAATGGAAAGGAAAGGAGAAGAAAATAGCAGTAGCCAAAGAAGGAGAATGGTCATATTGCAATCACTGCAAAAAGGAAGGCCATGATGACGATCATTGTTGGAATCAACACCCAAAAAAGCGTCCAAAGAGGTATGAAGGAAAAGGGAAGCAGAAGACAGTGGAAACAACGTAGCAAGACCTTGGATCGGATTCGGGAGATGAAGCATTGATCACAGTAGCAGGAACAAAAGGTGCTCTTACACCTCATGTCAATTATGAATCACATGAAGGCACCAATTTTGTAAATGAGTCCCTTCCTAGTGATTGAAAGAGAATTGAACTGTTTCATATCAAAATTGTTGTAAATCATACTAAATTTGAAACTCTATTTGATACTGGGTCCCAAGAAGACTTAATTATAGAATCCATGGTAAAGAAACCTGGCGTAGAAACAAAACCACACCCGAATCCTTACCTGCTTGGATGGATACATGATAAACCAAAATTGAATGTAACCAAACAGTGTAAGGTCAAATTTGTAATTGCTTCTAAGCTAGTAGATGAAGTAGAACTGGATGTGATACCACTGGATATCTGTGGCCTGGTGTTAGGGAGCCCATACCTGTATGATAGAAAGGCAGTCTTCTTTCGTCATGAAAACAAATACCAAATCACAAAAGATGGGGTAGAATATATAGTAAGGGCTCATCAAAATAAAATCAATGCTAGCCTTGTAAGTGCTTGACAAATGAAAATACTGGTGAATTCTACTAAGGGTTGCATGCTTATGGTTATAAGGGAAAAAGAGGTAGAATTCACTGATGCTTTCCAGGGCTGCAATCAAGAACATAAATAGGAATTATCTAAATTAATTTCTAACTATGTTGAATTGTTTTAGGAACCGAAGGGATTACCTCCAAAGAGGGAAATCCAACACAAGATCCATTTACAGCATGACGCCTCTCTGCCAAATATTGGCATGTACATGATGTTGACTATTGAGATGGAGGAAATCAAGAGACAAGTGTAGGAATTGCTAGACCAATGGGTCATCAGGCCGAGCACCTCTCCGTGTGGCTCACCAATTGTCTTAGTGCCAAAGAAAGATGGCACATGGAGGATGTGCGTGGACTACCACACGCTCAACAAATTACGGTGAAAAATCGTTATCCCCTTCCATGCATAGATGATTTATTAGATCAATTAAAGAATGTTGTTTATTTCACCAAGTTGGATTTGTGTAGCTGTTATCACCAGGTTCGAATTGTAGAGTAGGACGTATGGAAAACCACTTTCAAGACCAAACAGGGGCTATTCGAATGGAGGGTGATGCCATTCGGACTTTGCAACTCTTCAACCACTTTTATGAGGGTCATGAATGATCTCTTTCAGCCTTACATTGATGAATTTTTTCTTGTATATTTGGATGATATACTTGTCTTTATTAAGAGCTGGGCTGAGCATGTGTCTCATGTAAAGAAAGTTCTTGATGTACTGAAAAAAATAAACTCTTTGTAAAATTGTCAAAGTGTGAGTTCGAGAAAACCTCCTTGGGTTACCTAGGTCATATTGTTGGTCATGGTCAGTTAAAAATTGATCCCTCTAAAGTTGAAGCAATTGTAAATTTTCCTAAGCCTACTAGTGTAACTGAGGTTCGTAGCTTTTTAGGTGTAGTCTAGTATTAGAGGAGATTTATTGCTAATTTCTTTGCTAATTTCCATATAACCGCCTTAAACTGCTGAAGGAAGCCCATAACAGAAAGAACATGGCTTAACAAGCAGCTTCCACTAAAACATCAGTAAGACACCTCCTCCTTCCTTTATCAATCCTCTTCCTCTTTGTATTAACGATTGAATTTTTTGAAAGGGGATTTAACCCCGTTGTAATTACTTTTAAGGGGGCAGATCTTGACAGAGCCACAACAGCTCATCCTGTGTGACAGATGAAGGCTCAGACATGGATTTTTTTAAACATTAATGAAAGCCTCCCCTTCTCCTCTTATAAAAGGGTCAAAGCAATATGTAAGAGATGGGGTTGATTCGGTGGGTTTGTTTAGGAGCACTGTTACAGAGATTCAGAGACCCGAGAGGGTTGATCTCTGTAATACCGCTTTGAATTCTATCTATTTGTAATGGGGTTTCAATGATTTGAGGACTGAATAAAGGAATGGTTATTATGCTTTGAAGCATGTATCTTTTTCCTTTATTGATTCAAAACTTGTTATGGGCTGTAAGTCTTTACCTTTTAGTAACTTCACTTCATTATGTATTTCTTCCTCAAAATAGTATCAAGGTTGTTATCATTGTTTGGCTTGCTAATTTATTTAACTGCACTAATAGATAGGAGAGTGTACCTATGTGAACCTATAGATTTACTTTAGTTATTTTATATGCACTTAGTACCTATTCTATTTCAGATTTACTAGTGTTTATAAATAGCTAATAGTACCTGTGGTAGCCCATACTTGCCTCAATTTTTGAACAGAGTATGATACCCATTAATATGCAGTTTGAAACCTTCAAACAACTCCCTCTATTGTTGTCATCCCACCTTCCTATTCTTCCATACTTATATTGGAAATTAGTGGTTGAAGATTCTCTTTCTCAACCTTTTATAGTTGATTTCCTCCTTCTCTTACTCTTCTCCATCATCACTTCAACTTCTATTTAAACTATTCCATTTCCATGTGTAGGCTAGTAGAAGAAGAATTCATCCCTCTTTGAAGTTTTCCCATACACCCCCTGCACTTAAATCCTTAAATTATCCTAAAATTCCCTCATTAAAGGCACATAGAACTAGAACTAAACCCTCTCACCACCATCTCAATTTCATGACAATTGGAGTGCTGCAGACCCCTTTCGAAACATCTCACAAGCACTCCTCTACCCAATATGTCCTAGGCACTAGTCTAGAATCAACCCATAGGCTATCTCTAGGGAGATTTCCTTGCCTCCTATTGCACTTATGTTGTAGGTGCAATATTTAGCCACAACATCTTCTGGTTCCATTTTCAGAGAACGGATTAGAATAGTTTTCCCTGGGTACGACAAAACATTTCATTTCCTCCAATCGATGTGCATAGGAAGTGTGGGTTGAAGATCTCTCACCATGGCGACTCCATTGTAAAATATATGATAAATATCCTTGCGACTCCACTATCCAGATCTCTGTTATGATCATCCTAGCCTTTCAAATAGCCTCATACTCACTCATACTACATAATTCAAGATGGCCATTCCTACATTCTTGGCCAACCAATTTGTACCAGTGGATTTCTCTACTATTGTTGGTTTTCCTCATCGTGTCCCTCCATTTCATGAGTGGAACACCTATTTTCCCAAATTCAGTGAGAACTCTGAGAAAATACCTTATCAACACCTCAAAGAATTTCATAATTGCATGGAAGAACAAGATATATTTCTTGAAGATGTCCAAATGAAGCTATTTAAATTGTCTTTAGAGGGAGAGGCTAGGATTTGGTTTAAAACACTACCTCATGGCAGCATATCTTCCTTGAAATCCTTCCATTTATCATTTTATAACTACTATAAGAGATTTTACCCACAAAATGCATTGTCTAGAGATTTTTGTATACTTTGTAATGAAGAAATTAGTCCTGAGGTAGATGAATATACTGAAAATGCTTATGGAGATTATCTCTAAGAAATCATTCTTTCTCATCAGGAAACTGATCCAGGATACTTTTTCTTATAGATGTATGAAAAGAATCACATGTAAAAGGTGTAGCTTAACACAAAATTATAAGGCACACACAAGAAAAGAAGAAGAAACACATAAAAAGCATGAAGGAAGACACAAATACTTAATAATGGAGTTCGTCCAACTCGGACTACATCTCTGGGCCCTGCTCGATCAATGGGAAGGCCTTTATATTAAATGGTATAAAAAGAAGAGAATGCAATCATCTGATACATCAAAAGAGGCTTATCGTTGAAGTGATAATACACTAAAAAGCCCGTAAAACACAAAAATCTAACCAAAAACTGTTTAACCAGATTTCAAAAAATATTAAATCGGGCATATATACTTATCGGGTCTAGGCTCGATATCGCAATCATAAGTCACCAAGGTCCAAGGACCTATATATCGAGGAACTTTGCCGACCACTGATCGCCAATATCGGTGTCATCCGATCACACCCCTGATTGTCGATGCCGATTACCCCGATATCGCCGACACTGATTCCACTGATCTGATCGCTCTTCGATCACTGATCCGATATAGTCAGAGATTACTGATCAAGGGATTCCACTACGCTCCTTAAGTCCACCCCTTTGGATGTGTCGTTTGCGATTTTTCCTTTTAAAGCTTAAAAGTCCAATTTTAAAGGAAAATGCCTCATTATCATAAGGAACAAAGCAACCTTATTTTTGCAATAACTTCATCATCCAGACTTAGATTGAAGTATTGTTCGTGCCATTAGAATCAAGACGATGAGATCTACATTCTGGTCCTGGGTCGAATTCATTTTGAGCACTTTGATTTTGGAGCTTTTCCATGCCATTGTATTTGAAGATCCACCTGGATCAATCCTCCCCATTGAGGAGCTTTTGGACTGCCAAAAGCTTTCATCAGTCAATTTCCAAGTGAGGGAATTGTTCCCTCACCTTTTCCTTCTCTAGCCATTTGGCCTTGCTGGGGTGCATTCCCTTAAAATGCACTCGAAGGTATTCCATGTCTCCTTGCTGTGAAGTCCTGGTCCTTCTGTCAAGGATGATGTCCTCCAGTAACTCATCGAGATATTCTAGTGCAAAATCATTGACTGTAGGAATTTTGCCCACCTCATCTGTGTCCATGATCAATGGTGGTTCATACAACTTTAGGTTCTCTACATTCACTATTGAGTACATTTGCATATACACTGGAAAATCAAGACAAAAGGCATTGTTTCCAATCTTCTCCAATATGGTGAATGGAACATACCAGATGGGTCGTAACTTCTTCCCTTCTTCCTTCATCCTGTCCTTGCTGATGTGGAACCACACTTTGTTGCCCACTTGGAATTGGTGGTCAACTCAGTGTTTATCATGTCAAGCCTTGTAGTGGGCTTGAATTTTCTCCAACTGCTCTTGTATTGCTTTGTGAATCAATTGGATTCGTTCAATGGACTGCTGAGCTTTGTCCCT
Source organism: Pinus taeda (assembly GCA_000404065.3). Lineage (NCBI taxonomy): Eukaryota > Viridiplantae > Streptophyta > Pinopsida > Pinales > Pinaceae > Pinus > Pinus taeda. Next base: position 34,648 of record APFE031275293.1, on the reverse strand, counting down.
ATCATTACGTCCACTAGAGCCATCTTCCCTTCCAAATACCATATCAAAAGGGTCCTTTGGCAGGTAACCATAGCATGTCTCAAACAGTGAACCTTGCATAGATGAATGCACTGCTCGGTTGTAGGAATGTTGTACATAGGGGAGCTGTTCATCCCACAACTTGGGATGTGTCCCACAATAGCCTCATAACAAGTGTGCCACAATATAGATTACAAACTCTGTTTGTCCATCAGCCTACGGATGAAATGTCGTGCTTCTTTTCAATTTGGTGTCCATCCTATTCCACAAATTGGTCCAAAACTCTTTGAGAAAGAAAGAGTCCCGATTTGACACAATAGATGTGGGTAATCCAAAATGGACCCAAACATACTGAAAGAAAAGAGAAGCAGTCTGCTCTGGAGTAATCTACTTTTTACAAGGCATAAGAATACACATCTTGCTAAAATGGTCAATGACAACATACAAATAGTCGTGACTCCTTTTAGACAAAGGTAAACCTCCTACAAAGTCCATTGACACACTTTCCCATGGATGACTTGGAATAGGGAGTGGTTTGTAGAGCTCGAGTTTTCTATTAGAGGGCTTTGAAACAGAACACATCACACACCCCTTTACATAAAGAGTCACAATTTTTTTCATATGAGGCCAAAAACAAAATCCTTGTACATGACATAAAGTCTTTTCGACACCAAAGTGTCAAGACACAAGAGAGGTGTGGGCCTCTTGAATTACTTGTACTCTTTCCCCTGTGGGAATACACAATTTACCAAGGTGATACAACAATTTCCCCTGCAATTGATTGTTGTCCACCTATGAACCATGGGTTAGTTTTGCATAAATTTCTTTAAATTCGTCATTGTTAGCATATTGTTCAACATCACTTTCAAAAGATAATGAAGCATTATGCAAAATAATAGAAGCAAAAATAGGAGGGCGAGATAGCATATGGGGCACTTTATTGCTAGTTCCCTTCTTATATTTTATTACCTGATGAAACTGTTGAAGAAAAACCATCCACCTTAAATGACGAGATTGCTGCAACTTGGTTTGTGACTGAAGGTACTACAAGGGCTGATGATCTGTATGGATGATGGTCTCCTTGCCGATCAGGTAGTGTTTCCACTTTTTCACACTCTGCACCAAGGCATAAAGCTCCTTGTCATAAGTGGGATAGTTTATCACAGCTTGAGAAAACTTCTCAAAATGGTAACAAATCAGCTTCTTTTGTTGCATCAGTATAGCTCCCATGGCACAACTACTGGCATTGATTTCAATCTCAAATGACTGTTGGAGATCGGGTAAGGCTAAGACTGGCGCGATATTGATCTTTTCCTTCTAAAAGGAGTCACGACTATTTGTATGTTGTCGTTGACCATTTTAGCAAGATGTGTATTCTTATGCCTTGTAAAAAGTAGATTACTCCAGAGCAGACTGCTTCTCTTTTCTTTCAGCATGTTTGGGTCCATTTTGGATCACCCACATCTATTGTGTCAAATCAGGACTCTTGCTTTCTCGGAGAGTTTTGGACCAATTTGTGGAAGAGGATGGACACCAAATTGAAAAGAAGCACGACATTTCATCCGTAGGCTGATGGACAAAAAAAGGTTGTAAACTATACTGTGGCACACTTGTTATGAGGCTATTGTGGGACACATCCCAAGTTGTGGGATGAACATCTCCCCTATGTACAACATTCCTACAATCGAGCAGTGCATTCATCTACGCAACGTTCACTGTTTGAGACATGCTTTAGTTACCTGCCTGTTAGCACTTGAAATTTCACCTAGGCTAAGATAGACAAATCTCAAGGCTACATCAAACCATTCAGCCTCGTAGCTAGCCCTACGAGGCAGGAGAAGGCTCTCTCCGGTCAAACTCGATGGAATTTTCAATAGGATGAGTTGACAAATTAGAAACACTGATATTAGGCTAGTAAACTGATAAGGAGGGTTGATTTAAAGTTTTTGGGGTTTTTGGTGGCAATTGGAGGGAGCGCAAATCAGGGTGCAGGGATTGAGCTCAGTTTTTGCAGGTGAGTCTTTGGGGCAAGGTAGGAGTTTGTAATGATGCCTTCAGCTGAGATGGATGATAAAGGAGAAAAGAAGAGAGGCTAAAGAGGGCAAACAATGAATTTGAATCCTCTTTAGACAGTGGAAAACATAAATATTAAACAAAATTGAAAGCTGAGCATGGCATGCATGAATTCAAACTTTATCACTTCTTTTGTTTAAATAGCAGCAAGAGATTAAGAAATGGAACACATAAACACACTTACAATGACAAGTAGGAAACACACAATCGACATAATAATCCACAAGAGTCCACAATGAAGTCTGCAAAACCCTGGCCTTCATTTTCCTCAAATTGGAGAAATATAAGTCAAAAATACAATAGAGCTTCTCCCTCTAGAGTCCAACCATGAAAATGAGTAAGAGAAGGCATAATATAGAAGATCTAACTCCTTTCCCCCCCTCTAGGTTTCGAGCTCAGCTTCCTAGGAGATGTTGCAACTAATTCTAAATCAATCACTAGATAATAGGCCATCACAACAACTTGCCTCTAAAACTTAGGAAACCTATCCATGCATTAAATATTTACCATTTACATCAAAGAGACTTCTAGAAGTGGTCAAGAAGAGTAAAAGTATCTAAGTGCCATGAAATTTACACAAAAATCCATCATTTACATGCCTCAAAAGTCAACCAAGGTGAAAACAGTGTTTTGCTGGCTGAACTGGTCAAAACTGGCAAATTTCCCTGAGTGGTCGCACCCCTGACTTTGACTGGTCGCGCGCATTGGCAGCTCTGTTTGAGGGCCTTCCTGGTGTCCAAATCAGGTGCAAGGTAGCTCGTTGGAAATTTCTGTGAGTTTACTTTCCAAACCAACTGGAATTTCTGAATTTGGAGTTGATTTGACACCTCAAAAGTCAATTCACCCAAGGCAGCTTTCTGCAACTCAAAAAAGGGGCAGAAAGTCAAAATTTGCATGTATTTTGAGCTTTTGGGAGTCCAAATCTTCATAAACTTTTAAAACCTTCCATAGGAAAGTGTATCTTTGCATTAAAATTCCAAAAATGTAGAGTTTTCCCCATTCTGAGTTGTCCCCATGACTGGTTTCGCATGGGGTGAGACTACTCAAATGGCCAAAACCTGTAAAATTCTCAAAAATGCCAAAAATGCCTCAAAACTCTCAAAATTTCTTGGGTTTGCTGCTAGGAGGATGCTAATGAGTGTCATGATGAGTGAGAGAAGCCTCGGTCAAGATGCTGAGCGGGTTGGTCTTCTTTCTCGTTTCTGTGCCTTGACCAACTATACTGGAAACATGAGATTGCCATAGGATAAGCTTGTAAATTTCTCAAAGAGGTGGGTTCCTCTCTCCTATGATGACCACCTTTTCCACCCTTACGAGGCCTCTGCTGTACTTCAACCTCTGTAGATGATGAATGGTCATCACCTTGCTCATAAGTCTCGGTATCTGACATGGTTTTGGAGCAAGATGGGCAAACTGAAGGACAAATTGGACTGTTGCCTCTGCCTGCAAAAGTACTGAACTCTATGCTGTTTCAAGGGGAAAAAACATGAGGGGAATTTTAGGGGAGGGAACTTCTTTAACAAGGAATGAGAATATATGATAATAACAGGGAATTTTTCAAGGGAAACTTTACACATTGTCATGCATATAGGAACCGTTTTAACATTGGGAAATCATTTGCCAAGAACATCTCATATGGGACAAAACATGTATGATAATGAACATGGAAGGGGCATACATGAATCAAGAGGGACATAGGGACACCATACACCAAATTCACTGAGGAGTTCATGTGTGTTATAAGGCAGATTCTGCTCTTTTTGTTCTTTAAGGGTTACATGCACATTAAGGAGTATATACTCATCATTTTCACATGAAGGGAAAGTGTTTCATGTATAAGGGGATGTCAAGGATATATAGAGGTTTTGTACATGCTTTTAAATATACAGCACATTAAATTTACATGACTCTCTTCAATCTTTACAATGTATCTTTTCTTTTTGTTTTAGTTTTTTGCATGTGTATGGTAGAGGGAATTAGGGTTTGAGTGCTTGTGAGAGGGGTAGGGTTTATAACTTAGGGATGGGGGGAGAGCAACATTTATGTGCAAATGAAATAGGACAGAGATGCAAACATGATTATTAATGAAAGAGTGGGAAAAGGAAGGGATCAATGGGACAATAAACACTTGAAACAGTCACAAAACCCTAGCATTTTACAAACATTAGCAACGACCATATTAATCCATTCATTTGCAACTTTAAATGATAAAACCATGACACACATCATTATTTTCACCATCCATATCATCATTCATGAATTGAGTGCCTACCTCAATCAATTTAGCAAGCAAGAGGGCAATTTAGTCGATTTGGAGTGGTTCTGTAGAAGACAGCTTGAGTGGTCGCGCCCCTCCTCTGAGTGGTCGCGCCCCTGCTCTGAGTGGTCGCGCATTGAACCTGAGTGGTTGCGCACATTCACAGCCTTGTTTGAGGGCCTTCCTGGTGTCATAATTGAGCGTAGGATGGCTCGTTGGAAAGGTCTTTGAGTCTAATTTCCAACCCAAGTAGAATTTGTCAATTTGGAGTTGATATGACCTGTCAAAAATCAAATCTCCCAAGACTAGTCAAAAAGTGCCAAATGAGGCTGCCTGAAAGAAGAGTGATGTTGCAGTCAACTTTGGAATGCCTTCCTCAACCCCAAATTGAGCTCATGATAGCTCATTGGAAATATCTTTGTGTCTAGTTATCATTTTACCCATCAAGCAAATCATTTGGCCAACCAAGCTAGGAGAAAACTTGATTTTCCCAAGGTAACTTGCAGAGGTGTCTTTGATTCTCCTGAGGCAACCATATTCTTGACATTTTTCTCAAATCATGACACCTGTGCAAAAAGTGAATGATTTTTTTCTTCCTTGGCATGTTTTGGAAAAAATCCTCTCTCAGTTTCCCAAAACTCATCTTTGATTGCTCTGAAGCATCATTTGAGTGCAACTTGTCCCGATGTGTGAAACAAGGAATTCTGTCGAAATGAAGCGAGATGAAGGGGATAGGGGGCTTCTAAATTCTTGGGGAAATTTGTGGGAGTAGGGAGGGATGTTAGGAAGCAGGGGAAAGTGGAATATCAGAGATCGAGTGAGGGGAAGGGGTCCAAAAGGGAAAAACACAGGACAAACCTAGAAAATTGCCAAGTTGTAGCAAGAAACTAGGGTTTGTGCAAAAATGAGGAATTTGGTGGATCTAAGGGATGGGAAGTGTTTGATAAGGTACATGAAGGATAGGGAAGGTGTATGAACATCAGGAAACAAGTTTTGCTGATGATTTAACCGTCCAAGAGAAATTGGCTTCAAAACCCTAGGAGAGGGAAATGAACTTGCCAAGGCACAACTGAAGCATGAACAAGATGTAAAATGACTCATTAGACACTGAGATGATCATGAAAACCCTATGAATGATGATAGACTCAGCTGAATGATGACATAGACTGACATTTGGGCAACTTTAGAAGGAGTGAAAACAAACCCTAGACCTAATGCCTAGTGACCAAATTTTGCTTGAAAACTCTTTGAAATAACAAAATTTTTCCTTGACACTTCAAAATCACTTTGTAAGAGCATGTTTGATCACTGGAGGAAGGCTAGAAAGACTGACACTAACCGCACCCAAAATCGCTTGTCCTCAAGCAATGCCTGAACGAGCATCCTCTCTAACTGCTACTCTCCACTGTCACTGCAACATGTGCTAGGGTCCTAGATGTGGCACTGAATTGTCCCTTACCTCAACATTTTCCTGATATGAAATAATCCAATACTAGGATCTCAGGCCATCATGTCCAACATGAAGCTCTCCTCGCTCCACTCATTGTGTTGCCTGGTGCAAATGCCAAAAGTCCCTTTCTCCATCAATGACTCACTAAAGCCAAATGGAAGATCTATATGATCTCCCCTTGCAGTAGTTGACACATCGCTAAAGGTTATTGAGCTGTGAAGAGCTGTGATGCCCCAGTTCCATGCTAGTCCCAGAGTGGTGCCACCATGTTGTCACTACGCTACTCTAAATATGTCATACCCCCCATCGTGCGTAGTCGGTATCCTCCCCTATTGGAACTCAATGGTGGAATACTGAAAGATGTGAGACACATCCTGCCTGGGAATATCCATGGCACCAAGGCCTACCCATCCAAATCTAACTCTGAACCTGTGAAAAAATAGAGAATGGCTGCCTCCCCATATGATGAAATCCTCTGTGAACCCCCATGTATCATCCCAAGAGAGAAATATATCACTGTCTACCATGAATCCACTCATCACGAGTGATATATCGATCAACTGAATCCCTGCATCCCATAGCTAGAACTGCTACGGCATAGCCCTGCCAACTGATGGAATCGCTCTGGCCCTCATCTCTAATCGCTACATGCCACCCATATATAGGCTCCATGCATCATGAGTTAATTTTAGGTATGTTAGACTATCCTGTGCTTGCCACTATGTAGTACTAATGACCACTGGAAACCACGTGTGCCAAATAACTACCCCCTGAATGTAACCAATAGATGGGTATTCAATAATCGTAATCAACTCAGGGTATGTGGATCCTTCTTGTCCCTCCCAACCATCTCCCCTGAGTCTGCCATCCACCCTCTCGATAATGTGCCAATATAATGTCTGGAGCCCAGACACCTACTGGGAAACTACCTCAACCATAGCCGGTATCCTCTTCTCATGCATGGTCCTGACATGCCCTAAGAAAAGAGTGACACAAGTCTCCCTTGTGACTAGCACCCTAGACGTAGGCTTGGTGATGAACGATATGCCACCCCTGCAGATGATCACCTCATTCCCCAACCTATGGCTGTCAACTAACGTACCCATCCAATGCCACTACTGAGAAATCCCCCCCTAGTGCACTGAGTGTCACCCAAATATCTCAGGTGAGATCCCCGTCCCTTATTGCTCATGTCCAGAGTATCAAAGGACAACAACCAGGTCGCCCATTCTTGTAAGTAATGTAGAAGAGGGTCAAACGTGTGAGTCCCTGCGGATACCAAGTATCGCTCATCTGTGTCCCCATTGATCCTGGGTGGACTACACCAAAATGTATGCCCAACATCTTTGTCCATGGGTGTGCCTAGAGGCAACACTCCAAGACCTCGTTGTGCAGCACCATACACCTTTGCATACCATCGATCATCACAGTACTCTTGGACATGCCATTTTACACCACGACCTACCCCTATACACTGTTGGATACCCTCGGCTACAACTATGCCATTTCATATCGTCCTACTTCCTCCCTGTGTCACTGCACTTGTCACTCCTTGCATGTACTCAATGCGATGTGAGGCACTCCCACTCCACAACATAGTCCAACACACTACGACACACCACCAAGCATCTCCATGCCCACCGGTAGACCACTGCTCAATGCTAGATGCTCCCACACATCCCTGGATGAGAGGGCCTAGAGCTATGTCTCTACGTGTTAGGATACACCTGATCAATATCTTCACCTCCACCATCGCATCATTATCCTCACCGATGAATGTATCTTCCCTCCAAATCCCCCTTGAGGGATCTAAGAAGTGAATCTCCCTATGTGTCAGCAGTAATGCCATCACTGCTCCGCTCCTCTGTGTCCTTTGTGTTCCACAAAAAAGTGAAGAGCCCCTTGCTCCATACAAGGCACTGCCTGGTGGCCTGCCAATGCCACTTCCTTCGACAAACTCCTGCAAGAGTATGTTGATCACCCAGTGATCCTGTGTACAAATGCCATACCAAGAAAACCAATAGAGTTTTTCCATTAACTGGTTAGCCATCGGTGTTGACCGAGACTCCCCTAGTGAATGTGCATGTTCAACTGCTAGGTCAACTGCACCATCTTGGTTGTAGTCAACCAACATACCTGGGAAATGATAGGTTGTCCCATCAGGAACCCAATTCTAGTTTGTGTTGCCGGTATCCCCAGTGCCTAGAAGCCCCTGCTGAGCTACACTCCGGTCCAACACCATCTCGATAGCCCACTCCACAGGGTAACAACTCAGAATCTCTCACCATCCAACCCAAAGAGAGGGATCAAATTCACGAACTACAACAAATAGAACAACCCTAACATGTAGACGTTGTACCCTATGTGACTTAAGTTGTGCCATCTCGCTATCCTGGTCAACACATGAAATCGGACTAGGTATCTCTCTCCCTCTTTATCCAATGGGAAAAGGTAACCTAATAGTGTTGCTAGCCCCGTCTATGTATGCCCGAAGAGAGTTACTTTCACACTCCAATGTGCACTCTCGCTGCATCAGTAGGGAATCCAACTGCTCCCCAATGTAAGTCAATTTGGTCGTGGACTCAGAACAAACCGCTATCATGCCCTCCAACTCCTCATTCTGCTGTAGAATAGCCTCTCTTACTAATGCGACCTTCCATTTTAATGTTAGAAGGTTGGCCTAAAACTGGTGGAACTACCATGGACATCTATCACCTGTAAACTCGGTCACAACTCCAGATACCTCAACAACTATTGGCATCTCATCCATGGGTGAATACTCCTCAACAAAGGACTCTATGTGTGTATATCCTATCTTCTCCACCAATGTGTCAACTGGGGCTATCAAAGAGGCCTCTAATAGAGGTTACTCCTATGCCACATTGGGTATATCAATGTGATTCTCACCATCTTATGGGCTCTGAGCATCATGCTCAACCTGCTCCTTAGGCTCTTGATATCTAAATCCAGGTCTCCACTAGCAAAAGCTCTCATTGGTCTCACCCTCTAATTGTCTTTTTCCTACCTGCTCCCTTTTAGGAGATCTAGTGCCCTAATCTGGTCGACTTTCCCCACATGATGTAGATGGATGCACTCCTTGGCTTGCACAACTCTAACATCTCTAATGTAAGAGTGAGGATGGGTTTGGTTTGGCACCTTCCTTAACTCGGCGAACCTCATCATCCCAATGAATTCTACCCCATAATTTTTGCATACTGGATTTCCATTGAGCCATGGGTTTATCTGATTCTAATATTTCCCACAGGTTGAGCCAATATTATAGCTTTGATACCACTATAATGTTCCAAACTAGGAAAAATAATGCTGTGCAAAGTGAACAATAAAAACAACACCATAAAATTGAAACATTCAGTGCACACCCATAAAAGTTTCAGGAGTAACCTATAATTGAGCCATTTTATTATAATCTGGGAGAAAAGTTTTGGAAGCGGTGCACCTGGGCCTCAATGGCAAGTGTGATCAAGCCCAAATGGTAATATGTCAAGCCCAAATAACACAAGTAATCGCTGCAATGATGCGCTACGCTGCCCTTGTGAAATTGTGATGTTTGCTGCAAAGATATTGTGGAAACCCCGCTTCCATGCTGAAGCCTCAAAATTCGCTGCAACAACATGGGGGATAACCACCTGGTCTAGACCTTAAAATAAGCTCCGTTTACATTTGATGTAGTGGCTCTGGTTGGGGATAATGAGACCAGTTTCCCAGTAAGGATTGATTTGATAATGTTGTTGGGGTGATATAAGATATAACGAGGAATGATTGGACTAATAATGATCTAATCTAAACAATAAACATATGCATCTATTTTATTCTGACAATACCTTACTATAAATATAACTGGGAATAATATATAATATGCGATCTACAAAGATGTCTTGAAACAACTGGTAATAAAGATTATTCAACTGCTAAAATAAATGAAATCGTAAATGATAATTGTTTTGGCTAAATAGTTAGACAAAACAATTGAGAAAAATTTATCACATATAGTAATTTTTCATGTATTCAATAAGAAATCAGAGCTAAAACATCATACAAAAGTGCAATAATGTAAAACTATAACTCACATTTTCATACATAGGACAATTAAAGAGAAAGTATTGTTAATTCATAAATAAAACACTATCATAAGATAAAAGTACTATATATGAAAGGTCCTGCACATGGGCTCAACAATATTGATCCACTTTCATCCAATCGAATACACTCTAAGAGCACAAAAGTGCAATTTCAGTAGATTATGCTTTGATATTAAAAAGAAATAGACCATGTTCCAATAATTTCATCAAAACCTTCACAAAAATATAGAAGTGTAATGTCTTGCAAAGTGTTTTTGAAAAATCCCGGACCCCTCTCTAAATGCATGAGAGGGGTTTAAATACTATAATACATGCCTCAAAAATAGATTATTACAATAAAAGCCGAGGAGGTTTCAAACAACCTTCCTCAGAGTAAGCAAAAATAAAACTAAAAATAGAAACTAAACTAATGACAAGCTTCTTTAAACTTGAATTATCTTAGTCGGCCACTTTATCCTTGAGATTGCAAATACTGATCATTGGTTTGCCTTGGGGTGGCTGTCCAATTGTAGATTTAAGAAAATATGGCATCTGAGAGAGCTGGCACCAGTTTTTTTGCAGAGATAGTTAAGAATCACAGAGTCATCCACTGGCTATGTGGCTTTACCAAATACTTCCAGTATGTCTCCCAATCCACTTTGGTCAATTGTTTGATAGCTTCCTCTTTGGTTTGAGTTGTTTGTTTCCACTATTGTTCCAGTTGTTTGATATCTAAGAGAGCCCCTGGTATGCATTCTTTAATAAGGTTGGCACTGTGAAGGTTTTCATTAACAACCTCAATTATGATGTTTGTTGCCCCTGCTGTTGTCGTTGTCGCCCTTTTTGCCTACTTTAACTGTGTATCCCAATATGCAAATAGAATGTATTTATGGGATTCTTTATTTTTGGTAGATCATCCTTCCCTCATCAGGTTCCTACCAAGTAATAAATTCAGAAATCTTTTTATGGATTTCTTCATATTCAAACCTTTGATCAATCACTTGATTTGTCAATTTATTACTTGTTTCACTGTAAGGATTGATCTGTGAGATTTTTGGCAGAACATCTCTTGTTACTGCATAAATAGGGAATTTAGCTTGATTGCTTCTTTGATGAACTCACTTGCCTGAGGGTTATTGTTGGCCCTCATTTTTGGTCCAGTTTTGCTTAATAAAACATACTTAGTTTCTATATTTTCTATCCATTTACCATCACATCCACCTCATTTTGATGTATTTTATGTATATTTAGGTATTTAAATTTAATTTTGTAATTTCTAGAAGTTTTTATGAAAATTGAATTTCAATTGCAATTTTTGGACAGAATCAGAAATTCCCGTAATAGCTATATGGATGTCATATTTGCAGGACACCTGGGCACGAGCTGGATACATTTAGAGAAAGATTAGGAACTAGGACTGAACTAACTCCAATTGGTTCAGTCAAGCAAAGCTAAATCAGGCCTGGTCAAAGCTGGTTAAACATGACCAATCATTCAGGAAATCCCTAGAAAATAGGGCAATTTTATGATTTCATGGGATTTTCCATATTTTTAGAGATAGGTTGGATGGATTCGACTCGGATAGGTGGATATGGATAAATATAGTTGTTAGAGATACTTTATATCAGTTTGTTTCATGATCTTCTATTTAAGCCAAAACTTTGAAGGCTTTTGCATGTAGAATTTGTATAATTTATGTTGAAACAATTGAATATTTGAAGTTGATTTGATTATTTGATCATTAATATCTTTGCTCTCGGATGATATCTTTAAGCTCTGAGCTAGGGGAATAGGCGTCAAGATCAATAATGTCAATATCTGGATCACCTGAGAATCCCTCCTCAATCATGGGCTGCTTTCCCCTCTCTGATACTTGTGCTACTGTCGGAAGCGAGGCCCCTTCCAGTTGGTGTGGAGATAACACTCGTGGTGCTGATGAAGAAGGCGAGACCCCTTCCACATGGTGTGGAGAAAGTACTCGCTGAGCTACTGCAAATAAGGCCCTCTGGCCTCTCCGATAAGTAACCAAAGGTGAGGAGCTGACATGTCTAGTGACAGGGATGTCATGCTGCTGAGATGGTCCTCCCTCCTCGTGAACAACCTCAGGATGTGGCAGGGGTGATGATGTGAAAAGTTCACGAGAGATGAACTCCTCCCATGAGATGCCTTGCTGGGCCAACTGATGTAATACTACAAGCTGAATCAAACCATAATGGTAAAGGCTCCTATACTACTGTGCCGGGCTCTTCCTCTGCATTATGGACACCATTCTCTCAATGTTCTGATAGAAGAAAATAGGGATATTCATCATCCGTACCCGTGTGAAGTGCATCAATATGCGGATATGATACGAATATATTTGTGAAAATTTGCCCTCACAGGTAAAATAGAGCATGATGAGCCTCATCATGGGAGCATACTCACTCCTGAGAAATCTGAATGGAAACACACCTGTCAATTGTCTCATGAATACTGGTCTAACAAAAGGCTCAAACTGAACACTGTCCAACACCTTGCGCGCTTATTCCATATCTCCCCGACCATTAGGTATCCCTGTAGCCTGTGCAATCACCTGGGTGTCAAAATAAAGTCCACCCCGGCAAGGTTGACATGTCCATCATGCAAGTGTAAAACAAATAGGCGAGCCAACTCTCTGTGGTGCTGAATCCGCGAGATCTTCTCGCAAAACTCATAGCAAGACATGTACTGAAAACATGAGACTTCCATAGGACAAGCCTGTAAATCTGTCAAAGAGATGGGCTCCTCTCTCCTGTGATGACCACCCTTTCCACCCTTATGAGGCCTCCTCTGTACCTCAATCTCTGAAGCTGATGCCTGGTCATCACTCTGCTCATAGGTTTTAGTTTCTGACATTGTTTAAGGAGCGGAGTGGCCAAAATGTACTGTTGTTTCTGCCTATAAAATGCTGATTTATATGCTGTTTCAAGGGGACAAGGAACATGAGGAGAATGTTAGGGGAGGGGCACTTCTAAAGGGAAAATGGGAATAAATATATAAAACAAGGATTTAAGGGAAAAACGTTGCAAAAAGCATTGCATATGCATCATGATATACATTTGTTTACATTGGCATAATGAGGGGTAGGGTTAGGGCTTGAGTTTTTATTTTTTAGGGAAGAGGGGTAGGGTTTAAGGCTCTTAGTAAATTTGGAAGGGAAATTTAAATAAAATGATAAGGAATATGTAATGGGAGGTGGACAATAGGAAAGAAAATGGATACCTCAAAACAGCATAATAAACCCTAGCAATTTTGACAACTTGCAAAATTTAGCAACTCGTGGTTCCTTAGTAGCTTGCTGGCGGTTTTGTATAGAGGGAACGCTGATGGGTCGCGTGCACTGCCCAACAGGTCGCACGTGCCTGACGGGTCGCGCCCGTATAAAACTTTCACTGGCGGAGGTGCCCTGACGGGTCGCGCTCGCCTGACGGGTCGTGCACCAGTCTTGACGGGTCGCATGTCTCCCAAACTCACCGAATTCACTCAAACGCTCTTGCAACTGATTTCTCTATCACTTGGATGCACAATGAAGCTTGATGGAGGGAAATAGAGCCTTTATAGCCTTGCTTTGAATAAATTTCATGTCACAAACCCACTTTCTAATGTTTTTCCTTTGACACTTTAAAAACTTGACTTTTTTGGTTTCCTTTTGTCCTGAAATTGACTCATTTAATGCTATTGCTCGATTCTTTTTGCAGGGATATCATCTGAGGGATCTTGGCAAGGGAGCCAGGGTTACATGCTGTCCTTGGAAGTTTTTTGAAATTTCATCACTTTTTACAAAAATTTGAAAAATGGCCTTGGATTTAAAAATAGAGTTTTTAAATCCAAGGTGAAAATTAACTGTACAAGATAGAAATTTGTGAAGAAACACCTTTAAAATCATCCCTCTGGCTTGCTCAAACATTTATTGACCTTCAGAGACATGACCTTGAAGACAAACTTGACCAAAACCCTAGACCTAGGAATTTGACCTCAAGACAAGACAAGACAATCTTGAAAGATTTTAATGACTGAAATGACTTTGGTCCAGCAATGCCAAGAGGGAGAAAAAGACACCAGCTCCTCCATCAGGGTTATGGAATGCCTAATGGGATGCAAAAAATGACACTGATGAGACACCTACCTATGCAAATGCAAAGAGCTTTGATCGCTGATGGAGGGCTACTAGACCGACTCTAACAGTGTGGATCATTGACTGAAGTTGCAGTAGTTGATAAAATTTTCAAGTGTGCAAAGCAAGGGTGGAATACCCCCACTCCAAGTTAAGTGCACTTCATTGTTGAACTAGCTTGATTTTCATGAACTAGTTACTTCAAATTTGTTTACTTGTTTTTCTTTAAATTTTCTTACTTGAATTGATGTGTGATGATTTATGTTTACAAATGAATCTTGGTTTATTTATCATTTTGATATGAAGGGACAACACAGTGTTCAAGTTGAACCCTCCTTCTATTAGATTAATGAATAAAAAGTAGAGTTCATCTTTCTTGATTTCAAGCAATTTTATGCAATTCTAGTTTTCTAACAATAGCATAATGATGAACGAATTTGTGATGACGAATATCAAGGATCTCCCAAGTTAGGAGCTTCTTTCATTGTTTATATATGAATCTTACACTGTTGTCAATTAATGGTTTTTGATTTCTATTCATCAAGTAATATTGTAGAAGAAAGACACAAATGGACCTTTTAAGTTAAGAGCCACTTCATCTCACATATATTGCAGAGGTGAATTAGAAATTATTTGATTATATTTATATTTATAATATGCCTTTCCTTAGTTCTTCATATTTTATCTTCTAAACTTGACTACATCTGATATCCATACATTTTGGACATGCCTCCAAGTTTTACAAACCTGGATTGATAATGAAATACTTGTGTTAATTTGTGTTAATAAATTAGCCCAAAAATTATCTTTAAATATTTCTAGCATGGCATGCATTTGGAAAATTTGCGAGTCCTTTTCTGATATGGTTGCCTGGTGTTGTAACCTCATTTGCTCAAATTCCCTTTGAAGTTGAGCTACCTATTGTTCTGCTTGCTGATTGGTAATCTCTTTCTCTTGTTCCAATTGTTGTTCAAGCAGTTGAATTCTCTGTGATTTTTCTTTTAGTAGCAGTCAGACTTCAGTTGCTTTATCAATGGTCATTGTGGGATATGCACCTGCAAATTGTGACAACTTCATAAGGTTCTCTAATGGGTCAACAAGAGTGTCTTTCCACACAACTTCCATTGGTTCATTCTTAGGAGTTGCAACAGTCGTGGTGTCTAATTTCTTCTTCTTTCTTTGTCTTTCTACCACAACCTTATGTGTAGGACCGTAGAATATGTTGAGCGGAGGCATCTCTTCAACTTTTAAGACAATTTCAGAAGTGGGAAAATCTAGAATAACCTCAACATCTTGAGTGTTTGTGACTTATTTCTCTGTTGTCTCTAGAATTTCTTTGTGTTGAGTCTGTTTGGGGGTCTGAAACCCAGAGGTCTCCTCAAGACTTGTGCCTGTTTGGAGCTTCTGATTGAATTTCTCCCATTCCTTATCTAGGTCAATGATTGGAATCTTCCTTGTTTGATCTGAAGTGGAGCCGACCTCTATATGTTTCTTGGCCAAAGCCTACTCGGTTGTTTCCTCAGTATTTCCTTCAGTATCTTTCTCAGAACCTTTTTTAGGACTTCCTTTTCCATTATGAGATTGTTTCTTTAAATGTTCCAACTCGTGAGTTGTTTTTTCTTATGTTTCTTCATCATAATTTTCCTTAGAACTCCCCTCCACGCTCATGCTAGGAGTAGGTTCTCTTATTTGTTCAATTTGTAATAGGTCCAATGGGACCTTTAACAATTCCTATATGCATGAAAAACATTAATATTGTTTAGGCTTAACTGCAGTGATGCTAAATGTAGGACATGTGAAAATGGTTTGGCTCCTTGAAATAGGTCAACAAATGGATCCTCTTCATGAGTAAACTGTTTGACTTTAACCATAGTGGTGAAGTCTTTAGCAACTTGATTTAGGTCATACTGTCACCCTGGAATCATGGCCAATTTTAGAGATGTAATATTCTATGTTTCTTTTACTGTGTGCCCATAATCATGTAGTGTGAAAGTGCCACACTACAGCGGAAAGGTTGGCCAAATAAGCTTTTTCATTTCCTTCAGGGCTTTGGATAAACCATCCCTTGTTCTTTGGTAAGCTATCTCTCTTACAAATATCTTGTCGGGAACATAATATGGGAGGACATGTGGAGTTGTAATGCTCCCAAAAACTCTGATATAAGTGAATGTTTCTTCACCAAACCATCTTTCGGCTGACAAGATGTCTATCTTCGCTTCTTCGGAAAGCCTAGGGGTTGTTTTATAAAAAATGGTTTTATAAATAAACAACATAATACCATGGAAGATTTTGTAAAAATGGGAAATGAATTGGGATTCCCACAAGATTTTATGATACACATGGATGGGGAGAGGGTTCTGTACAGTCTACTTCCAACCCATGTTTGGAAATTGAGAGCAAAACAAATGGTGTCCATTACATAAGCACTCACAGAAAAAGGGAGAATAGTTCTTGAGGAGATATTTCTCTTTTGCCTATATTCCCTAATAGTGATAGCTAAATTGTCTGATAAAATATGACTCCAATTCATAATCATTACGTTAACTGTTGCATCAATAAATGGAAGCCACTATATAGAAAATTTGGTACTATCAACTTTCCCAAATAATCTACACATCATCATAGTTGCGAAATTATGTGGAGCCGAGAGGGATGAAATTTGGGTCCATACCATATTTCTCCCATTTGAATTTGCCTGAGTCTGACCTCCAGTTCTATGTAATGTCCAATGGGTCCTTGTTCTCTTTGGAAAAATGTTCAAGGAAATCTTTATCATAAAGCTTTTGAGGCTCTGGTAGATGGTATATTTGATGCAAATTATCTGGCGTGAAAGACCCCATGACCTCATGTCTTACATTCTTGAAAGTTTTGTCTAAAATATTCACATTATCAATCACCCATTTCACCATATCTGTGTATGCTAATATCTTGGGTCTTGTATCTATTCTGTTTAAAAATGAACACGCTGCCTCAAAGTAGGAAGCATTAGATGATTCTTTGGCATCAACTGTTGCCTTAGTTTCTAGTGGCTTCAGTTTCTCTTCTTCAACTAAGTTATACATGGCTTCCCACGATGTGGTTCCTCCGTCTTTGCTAAAGGTGGTATCGGAGAAGAGTGGTGTCATGTCCGATTTCTCAAATGTAGTAGCTTTTCCCTTCTTCACCATCTTTTCAATCGTTGTTTCCTTCGGAGGTTCCATGAAATTGAGCAATGAAGATTATCGAATAAACACACAAAGAGAAAATAAGAGTGAAAATGAAATGATACAGTTAATTCTGTAAGATGACAAGGAAGAATATTTTATTCGAAAATGCAGATAAAAGATATCAAATCACATTGAGCCGTTTTAAACATAAATGCCATTAAAACTCATTAAATACCCACTAAGGCCCTTTCATTATTTCCTTTATTATTCATTTAAGCTAAAGCATTGCAAATGTGTAAGAAATACTTCAAATTGATGAGTTAAAGCGTGTGATGCAGATTATGCGATTGTGATAAACATTATTGGTTTATGCGTTATCACAAATCACAACATCACAATATTGGTTTATGCATTATTTCAAAGTTTATTGAGTATTTTGTGATATGCGATGTGAGTGGAATACCTTTTATCTTTTTTAGCGCATTTTGTTTGAATGAATAATTATTGCATAAAGTGGATTTTTAGTGTGTACTAGACCTGATATAAGTTATAACAATTTTCGCATGCTTCGATTGGGTTTGGGTCTATCACATTTCACAACTTTTCATGGTTCACAAGTTTGGCCTTTGTGTAAAAGTTGCGATGTGATAAGTGTTCGTCTTGTTATGTCACAATATCACAAATTGTGTATTCTAAAGGTTTTGCTTATTTGTGATTTTATGAATGCCGCTATGCGATTGTGATAGGTACTTTATTTTGTAAGAAATGATTTAAGCCTTAGTTTTAATGAAAAGTTTAATGATACCATAAGTCTATTACGGTGGTCCCTCTTATCGCAATTCACAGATTTATATTGTTAATTAACCTCTAAGACACAAGGTCGAGTGATATGCGATAAAAGAAGAATAGTTAGTCGTAAAGGGATTTTGGCTTCATATCCTATATTTGTTAGAAATTTTATTTCTAGTAATTCAAAAAGGAAGATCATATGTGCCAAGTTTTGGAGAATTTTTTATAAAGGGTCTCCATTTATCAATAGAATATTAAATATTAGATCAATAAATGGGGGCTTGTTGAATAATACAACAATTGCCGATTCACTGGAAGGACCAGTTATCTCTAATTATTTTGAAACTTCTAAAAATTCCAAAATAAAGATAGTTCGGAAAACAAGAATTACATGAAATTTAAGGTAAGTAACATTTCTCTGAATAAGAAAAAAAACTCACCTAATTATGATTCACTTGGTATCCTCTTCAAAATGAAAATTCCTTTGTCTATATCAGTCTTTACTTGTTTTAAAGATAAAGTAGGGGGCTATTTCAGATTAGCTTTTAGATGTCCTCATTTGCCACAGGTAGAGTCTCTGCTTCCAGCAAGTGTCCATAGCCTCGACAGGGTTACCTTTTAACCATCAATGGTTTAGTATCCCATCCAGATAAGAGTGCAATTTTTAGAGATAAATTCAGACTCATATACTTATTCTCTTATTTTTCTTTTTTTAAAACAATTTTTTTTTTCTTCTAATTTTTTTTCTTGTTTTTACTTAAAAGTCATTGTCTTGGTTTGGTGGCCAAAAAGTGACAATGCCATTCACCGACTGTAATTGAACTAAACAAATTGCTTCGTGATGAGACCCCTTATCTTTTGATTAAAATAATCTCAAGCCATTACCCTATTTTGGTATGCAATATTGGTAATGTCAGTCTATTATTTCCCTACGAACATGGTAAGACGGCTCGTGATGAGACCTCTTATTTTTTAAGTTTTAGTATATATTAGAATTACACTCTAAAAAGAGAAAAGTTTATTGGATGGGGAGAATCATTTACTCAAGAGGATGACAATTATAGAGTTAAAGCTGCATATCTGCAAAGAATCTTTATTTTGTTAGAGATATTTACTTGACTGATAATAGATCAAGGTCTCTTTATAAAGTTGGGGTTTCACACAGAATAAATAATTTTGGTGGAAATAGACACATTTTAGAGAGATAGAACTTAGCTTATTTTCAAATATCATAATTATTTCCTTAACAATCTCTACTTATACAAGTGAAAAATAGAAAATATTAGAAGATATTTTTTATTGTAAGGCCAAAAGTAAATACTATTTAACTTTTATTTTTGTAGGAAAAGTAAAGGAAATAGTTTACAAGGGATATAAGAGGTTATCTCCTATGAAAAATATTTCTTCAAAATCTGCCCATTCACAGGGAAAGAATCTCTCTTGCCTGATAAATTTTGCAATAGAAACGTTGATGGGCCGATTTGTTCTGCAATATGAAATGGGACGAGTCACATCCTTTGGAATTTGGTATGCTTCCCTTTTTCCTCGTGTACTTTATCCCACTTCAATACAAGGTCTCCAAGTTGAAAAGATTTAGGACTTACAGAATTTTCATCAAAGGAAGATTTGACTAATTGCTGATGATGTGCATGTATGATTTTGGCTTTATCTCTTTCTTCTTCGAGTTTGAGGATTTGTGATTGCCTTAATTGCATAGAAGAGGAAGGAGTTTCTTCAATAAATTGAACTAGGGCTAGAGAGGGAATAACCACATTTGTAGGAAGAACAACTTATTTCCCATAGACCAGATTAAAATGAGAAGTGCCTATTGAGGCCTTCTGTGTTATCCGATCTTCCCATAGAGAAAATGTTAAAGATTTATGCCAGTTTCTTTGACTCTGATCAATAGTTTGTTTGGTGATCCTTATGATATTTTTATTCATTGATTCAACTAAACCATTTCCTTGAGGATAATAGTTAGCATAATATTTAAGTTTAAAACCTCTTTTGAGAGAAAATTATGTCATAGCATTGCCTGTGAAATAGGATGCATTGTCAAACATGAGGGCAGTTGGTAGACCAAATTTGGTAATAATAAATTGATCAATAAATTCAATAATGTTCTCATAATTGGCTACCTTTAGTGGAATCACTTCCACCCACTTAGTGAAGTAATCAGTTAGATATCATTTTTGGGATTCAACTGCGTTAAGTAAGTCAGTTGCTATAATTATATATCTATGTTTCTTTTAAGAGTGAGGAATGATCTCACCTATTATGTCCAGTTCCCATTACTCAAATGGTTGTTCAATGTTGACCAACTGTAATGGAAATGAGGGTTTCTTTTGTCTTCTAGTAGCTGTTTGACAAATTTTTCACTTCCTTACATATTCGTGTGCATCTTTGAATAAGGTTGACCAATGATAGCCAGCATGCATGATTTTATGCTCGTTGTGTCTCCTCTGAAATGTCCACCAGCTAGTCCATCATGGATTTCCTGCAGAACCTTTTCTGCCTCAGATTTTTCAAGACACCTAAGTAAAACATAATCATAATTATTCCTGAACAAAACATCATTGATGATTTCATATTTCTTAGATTTTAATCTCAAATCCCTTTTTCTTTTATAACTGAGATGCATAGGGGCATATCCATTTTTCAAATAAACGGTGATATCAACATATTTAGATTCAGTATCATTGAGACTTACCTCACATATTTGTATATCATCACCTAAATCTTCTAGTGCTGGTAGGTTGGATGCTCTAGCTAACATTCTGCAAAAACCTTGACCTCTAACTATTTTTGCTGGTCTAATTTTCATTGTCATAATATTACAGTGTTGTTACCCAATTTTCTCTTTTCTCACCTAATTCTCTTTGCATTAGTAAATTTCTCACAGATGAGAACAAAACTATTATTTTATTGTGAGTTTTAAGAAGAAAAGGTTTGAAATGTTTTATTGATTTGAAAACAGCAAAAACCTACTTTTCAACATCTGAGTAATTCAATTCATCACCTTGCAAATTGGAGCTAAAGAAAGAAATAGGTGCTTCAACTTTCTTATCATTGACTTGTGTTAAAATAGCTGCATATGATTTTTCAGAAGCAAAAATATATAAAATAAAATGATTAGAAAAATTAGGAGTTGCTAAAGAGGGAGTTTTTATAATTGCTTGTTTGATAAGATTGAAAGCCTCATGCTCAGTATGTCCCCATTTAAAAACAAAATTTTTCTTGATCATAGATTGGAGGGGTAAAAAAATTCATGACAAGTCAGGGACAAATCTTTTGACAAAATTTATCTGACCTAGGAAAGATTGCATGGATTTTTTGTTGTGAGGTAAAGAGATTTCAGAAATTTCTCTTGTCCTACCAGAATCTATGTGAATGTCATCTTTAGATACAATAAATCCAAGAAGTTTACCCTCACTTAAAACAAAGAAAGATATCTTTGGATTTAGAGAAATTCCATATCTTTTATAACATTCAAAGATTTGTCTTAAGTCCTTTAAATGATTACTACGTTTTTTTGAACATATAGTTATATCATCTAAATAAATGACCATTGTTTTATTCACATAACCTTTGAAAGCTATATCCATGGCTCTATGAAATGTTGCACCAACATTGATTAATCCAAATGGCATCTTTTGATAAGCATATATTCCCCATTTGGTTTTAAATGTTTTCTTTACTCGATCATATGGATGTACGAGAATTTGATTATCACCTGAAAATCCATCCAGAAAAGATATTAACTTTGAGCCTGCAACTGACTGCAGTATCTGTTCCATAGGAGGCAGAGGAAAGTTGTCCTTCTGACAAGCTTTGTTAAGATTGCAAAAGTCTATACAAATTCAAATATCACCATTATTTTTCCCGACGGGAACTAGGTTAGAAACCCACCTTGAACGTCTGACAAGAAAAATTATTTTGGCTTTGAGAAGTTTGTATAATTCAAATTTGATTTGATTTTCTAAATTTGGATGAATCTTTCTCAACTTATGGTGTACATGATTTGTGTTGCATATCATAGGAGTGATATGTTGAATAATGGAAGTATCATACGTCTTAAGATCTTCATAATTCCATGCAAAAACATTTTTATATCTTTTCAAAAAATGAAAAAAGGCTAATATTTATTCCGGTGTAAGACCAAGACCTAGAATAATATTTTGTGGTTTAAGATCAATTCCAAGATTTACTAATTCAAACCTCAATGTTAAACTTTGAAGCTTTGAGTTGGTTTCTTGAATCTTTCCTTAAGATCATACAAATATTCCAACTTAATTATAGATTTAGGTATGGGATTTACACTTGTTTTTTGCTTAAGCTAGCTATCTTGTTGGTCCTCATCTATTATTTGGTCATCATATGAGCCTTTAGATGTTAGAAAATTTATGATATCTGGATCATTATTAAAAACTTGCCAATTGGTGATGTTATCGAGAATAGAAGGTCTAAAAATTAATTCTATATAAAATCGATCAAGACTATAATCTCCTAGTGGTATGACCCTGAATGCAACATTAGCCAAAATATCGGCACTTTCATTTTGAAGCCTTGGAATTGGAGAAATGTTAAATGCTAGGAAATGTGAGGGGAGGTCTTGGACTAATGATTGATAATGCTTCAAAATGTCCAGAAAGATAGTGAATAGTATTCCTCACCTGTTTGATTACAATTTTTAAACATCCAAATACTTGAAGGTATTTGATATCAATGCATATGGCTTTATACAATCCTTGAACTAATGCCTCATACTCAGCAGTGTTATTTGTGCATTCAAATTCAAGCATGCATGCCAACATAGTTTTCTCTCCTTCGAGGCTAACCAATATGCAACTTGCCCCAACTCCATCATTAGATTTAGATCCATAAAAAAATAATCCAAAATAAAGAATTCACTAAAGGTTTATCTACAAAATTAATACATTTAGAAGAACCCGTTTGCGAATAATTTTCGATTTGTGATGTAACAAAATTTAAAGGGTGAAGTATGGGCATTAAAATTGCCAAAAAATAATTCGATTGAATAATTTTCAATGATATTACCACTGTATGCGATGGGCTCATTTTCTCCTTCTAGTTCAGTGACGATATACTTTAAATATTTCTCATAGTCAACCCTTATTTGATTTGGCTTACCATTATAAGGAAGCCACATATGGGACCAGTCTATTGCAAAATAGCCATGAAGCTTTTTGGACCAATCTCTACTAAGGATCAAGCCGTAAAATTCAGGAATATCGACCACAAGAATGTCAATCATTTGACATGCTTTTGGGTTTGATGAAAGTATAATGGTAACTTGATTGATTTCTCCTATGAATTCAACTTGAGATCGATCTCACTGTACAATGCGAATAACGGATTTCTGAGGTTCGACATTCAATTTTGCACAAACTTTTTTTGGAAAAATGTTGGATGAGGCTCCAGAGTCAACTAATGAATTGTGCAAATTCTTATTAAAGACTTCAAAATTCAAAAGAAAAGGAGGAGTATGGGATTTAGATCTACTATCAATTAGAGAAAAATTAATTGAACTCATTTTCTCTGATGAGGTATTGGGAGGCCTACCCATTTCTTGAGTAGCTTGGGAAATTACAACATCAAGAAGA
Source organism: Pinus taeda (assembly GCA_000404065.3). Lineage (NCBI taxonomy): Eukaryota > Viridiplantae > Streptophyta > Pinopsida > Pinales > Pinaceae > Pinus > Pinus taeda. The sequence continues at coordinate 11,080 of APFE031275293.1, read as the reverse complement.
GGAGAAGTGGCAACTGCTTTTAATTCTTTGAGAAATAGCTTATGTTGATGTTTTAGCTTGCTAAGATCATAGAATGTGATATTAGCTCTAGTCTTCTTCATGTCTTCAACGATGCTATATTCCATCTCATGAGATACTAGAAAGGTTTTGGCTGGAGGTGAAGAATTGGGTTGAGGAGGAGATGTTTGAGTAGATTTGGGAGAAGATTTCTCACCTATTGCTTTATCTTTGAGAGAAGGAGTTGATGATTTCTATTTTTTATTTGTTTGTGGCAAATCCTCAGTGCTCTTGCTTCCGGTACTTCTACTATCTCTCCGTCATCAGTTTGTTCCTCAACTATTGATACTTATTCTTCATCCATATCTAATTCGGGATTAGATATTGTATTTGGGGGTTTAGGATCAAAGGGGGGATTTTTTTTGAAATGTCTAAAAGATTTCCTAGAAGAAATCTCAGCTACCTTCTTTTTAATGTCGACCATTTCATTGGGCATAGTTTTAAGTACCTTTTGAAAACCTTCAAGATTGAAAGGATCTTTAGGTGCTTTCTTCTTGGATTCATCCCCGAAGGTGACCTTTCTTTCTTCTAATGCATTCTTATTTTCTAAAGCTAAAATGCATTTTTCCACAACTATAGCTTCTTTTATGTTTTCAGCCAAAGTTGGTTTGACAACTCTATCAACAAAAATAATTGCATTTGAGGGAAGAGCAAAAATGTACCATTCATTTTTAACTTTAGTTCTTGGCTTAGATGCAACTGGAATTATTTTAATAATTTGTTAAAGCGGGAATTGAAGTCTTTAACTGGTTCTTTAGATTCGGATTTCAAGTTGGAGAGATCATTAAGAAGAGTGGCCATTGAACGATCATCTCCAAACTTGGTTAGGAACTATTCCTGAAATGCATTCCAACTATTAATGGAACCAAATGGTAATGAAAAGTATCAAGATCCTTCTGATCCTTGTAAAGCATAAGGGAATAATCATACAACTACATCTTATTCTACAACTCCATTCAGATTTATGGAAAACATGAAATTGTTTATGTATTCTTCGATAGGAATACCATCATCGAGATTGAATTTAGGTAACCATTTCAATGGATGAAATGGTCTTGCCATTTGAACGGATCCTAGATTTGTCCATGGTCTTTGAGCCATCTTGGGTATTTGTGTTGAAGAAAACGCACCAATTGTTGAAGGTGATTGGGTAGAGGAAGGCTGTGCTCCTGTACTAGTGTAAATCACGATTTGAGATGGTGAAGTGGATGATTGGATTTCTGATGAAGATGATGGAATGAATGAGGGAGTTTGTGGTGATGATGAAAGAATCTCACTATGAGTTTCAGACTCTGATTTCTTAGTTTTCCTTCGAGGAGGAGGCAGAGGAAATTCAAATGGAGGAATTCAAAAATTTTCACTCTGTGATCTAGCTAATCTTTGAGAGGAAGGAAAATGTGAAGAAACATTGGCTCAAGATATTTCAGATTCTTCCTGAGACAAAGAAATACCTTGTAATTTTTTATGAATTAAAAAATTAATTTCAGGAGTTTCTGTAGATGAAGGGTGATTTGATTTATTTGGAGAAACACTAGTGGATTGTTCTGAATTTTTCACAACTTCACGTTTAGGATTTGGGGATTTGGAATGTGACCGAGAAGTTGAAGGTGATGGCGAGGGAGTTTTACTCATAGAATGGATTTATGATTTATATTTACTTTCCATTCACAGTCAGGCCCTCCTTCTAGTGCCAAATTGTTGAAGCCTCAAAATTCGTTGCGACAAAATGGGGGATAACCACCCGGTCCAGACCTTAAAAGCAACTCCTTTTCCGTTTGGTGTAGTGGCTCTGACTAGGGATAATGGGACTATTTTCCTAGTAAGGATTGATTTGATAATGTTTTTGGGGTGATATAAGATATAACAAGGAATGATTGGACTAATAGTTATCTAATATAAACAATAAACATATGCATCTATTTTATTGTAACATTACCTTACTATAAATATACCTAGGAATAATATATGATATGCGATCTACAGATATGTCTTGTAGCAACTAGTAATAAAGATTATTCAACTGCTAAAATAAATGAAATCGTGAATGATAATTGTTTTGACTTAATAGTTAGATAAAGCAATTGAGAAAAATTTCTCGCATATAGCAATTGTTCATGTATTCAATAAGAAATCAAAGTTGAAACATCAAACAAAAGTGCAATAATGTAAAACTATAACTTAGATTTTCATACATAGGACAATTAAAGATAAAGTATTTCTAATTCATAAATAAAACACTATTATAAGATAAAAGTACCATATATGAAAGGTCTTGCTCATGAGCTCAACAATATTGATCCACTTTCATCCAATCAAATACACTCTAAGAGTACAAAAGTGCAATTTCAATAGAGTATGTTTCAATATTAAAAAAAATAAACCATGTTCCAATAATTTCATCAAAACCTTCACAAAAATACAAAAGTGTAATGTCTTGCAAAGTGTTTTTGATAAAATCCTGGACCCCTCTCTAAATGCATGAGATGGGTTTAAATACTATAATACATGCCTCAAAAGTGGATTAATACAAAAAAAGATGAGGAGGTTTCAAACAACCTTCTTTAGAGTAAGAAAAAATAAAACTAAAAATAGAAACTAAACTAATGACAAGCTTCTTTCAACTTGAATTATCTTAGTCGGCCACTTTATCCTTAAGATTACAAATATCGATCATTGTTTTGACCTGGGGTGACTAGTCGATTGTATTTTAACTGTCCAACAAATATGGCATTTGATAGAGTTGGCACCATTTTTTGTGAAGAGCTAGTTAAGCATCGCAAAGTCATCCACTGGCTTTGTGATTTTACCAAATACTGCCATTATGTCTCCCGATCTAGTTTGGTCAGTGGTTTGATTGCTTCCTCTTTGGTTTGAGTTGTTTGTTACCACTGTTGTTCTAGTTGTTTGATATCTGGGAGAGCCCATGGTATGCATTCTTTGACAAGGTTGGCACTGTGAAGGTTTTCATTAACAGCCTCAATTATGTTGTTTGCTGCACCTCCTATTGTTGTTGTCGCCCTTTCTGCCTGCTTTAACTGTGTATCCCAATCTGCAAATAGAATGTCTTTATGGGATTCTTCTATTTTTGGTAGAACAACCTTTCTTCCCTCATCAGATTCCTACCAAGTAATAAATTCAAAAATATTTTTATGGATTTCTTCATATTCAAACCTTAGATCAATCACTTGATATGTCAATTTATTACTTGTTTCATAGTAAGGATTGATCTGTGAGATTTTCTGGTAGAACAACTCTTGTTGCTGCATCAATAGGGAATTTAGCTTGATTTCTTCTTTGATGAACTCAGTTGTCTAAGGGTTATCTTTAAATCTTTCTACCATGGCCTGCATTTGGAAAATCTGAGTCCTTTTCTGATATGCTTGCCGGGTGTTGTAACCTCATTTGCTCGAATTCCCTCTGAAGTTGAGCTACCTACTGTTTTGCTTGTTGATTGGTACTCTATTTCTCTTGTCCCAATTGTTGTTCAAGCAGTTGAATTATCTGTTTTTTTCTTTTAGCAGCAGTCAGAATTTTGTTGCTTTATCAATGGTTGTTGTGGCATCGATGCCTGCAAATTGTGACAACTTCGTAAGGTTCTCTCATGGGTCAAGATGAGTGTCTTTCCACACAACTTCAATTGATTCATTCTCAAGAGTTGCAACAGTCATGGTGTCTAATTTTCTCTTCTTTCTTTGTCTTTTTACCACAACATTATGTGTAGGGTTGTAGAATATGTCGAGCAGAGGTATCTCTTCAATTTTTAAGACAATTTCGGAAGTGGGAAAAACTGGAATAACTTCAATATCTTGAGTTTTTGTGGCCTCTTTCTCTGTTATATCTAGATTTTCTTTCTGTTGAGTTTGTTTGGGGGTATGAAATCCAGAGGTCTCCTTAAGAATTGTGCCTGTTTGGAGCTTCTGATTGAATTTCTCCCATTCCTTGTCTAGGTCAATGATTGAAATCTTCCCTGTTTGAGCTGAAGTGGAGCCAACCTCTATATGTTTCTTGGCCAAAGCCTACTCGGTCATTTCTTCAGTATTTCCTTTTGTATCTTTCTCATAACCTTTATTAGGACTTCCTTCTCCATTCTGAGATTGTTGCTATGAATGTTCCAACTCGTGAGTTGCTTTTTCTTGCGTTTCTTCATCAAAATTTTCTTTAGAACTTCCCTCATTGCTCACGCTAGGAGTAGGTTCTCTTATTTGTTCAATTTGTAATAGGTCCAATGGGACCTTTAACAATCTTTCATTCCTATATACATGAAAATAATTAATGTCATTTGGGCTTAACTATAGTGATGTTAGATGTAGGACATGTGCAAATGATTCGGCTCCTTGAAATAGGTCATCAAATGGATCCTCTTCATGAGTAAACTATCTGAATTTAGCCATGGTGGTGAAGTCTTTAGCAACTTGATTTGGGTCATATTATTTCCCTGGAATTGTGGCCAATTTTAGAGATGTAATATTATTTATTTCTTTCACTGCATGCCCATAATCATGTAGTGCGAAAGTGCCACACTGTAGTAGAAAGGTTGGCCAAATAATGTTTTCTTTGGTTAAACCGTCCTGTGCTGTCTGGTAAGCTATCTCTCTTGCCAATAGCTTGTTGGGAACATAATATGGGAGGACATGTGGAGCTGCAATGCTCCCAAAAACTTTGATATAAGTGAATTTTTCTTCATTGAACCATATTGCGACTGGAAAGATGTCTATCTTGGGTTCTTTAGAAAGCCTGGAGGCCATTTTATCAAAAATGGTTTTATAAATATACAACATAATACCATGACAGATTTTGTAAAAATGGGAACTGAATTGGGATTCCCATAAGCCTTTATGATACACATGGATGGGGAGAGGGTTCTATACAATCCACTTCCAACCCATGTTTGGAAATTGAGAGCAAAAACAAATGGCGTCCATTACATAAGCGCTCATATAAAAAGGGGGAATAGTTCTTAAGGAGATATTTCTCTTTTGCCTATATTTCCTAATAGCCATAGCTAAATTGCCCGATAAAATATGACTCCAATTCATAATCATTGTGTTAGCCAACACATAAATCAATGGAAGCCACTCTATAAAAAAATTGATATTATCACCTTTCCCAAATAATCTACACATCATCACAGCTCCGAAATTATGTGGAGCTAAGAGGGATGAAATTGGGTGCATACCAGAATTCTCCCTTTTGAATTTTCCTAAGCCTGACCTCCATTTGTGTGTAGCATCCAATGGGTCCTCGTTCTCCTTGGCAAAATGTTCAAGGAAATCTTTATCATAAAGCTTTTGAGGCTCTGGTAGATGGTACATTTGACGCAAATTATGTGGCGTGAAAGATCCCCTGACCTCATGTCTTGTATTTTTGAAAATTCTGTCTAAAATATTCACATTATCAATCACCCATTTCACCATATCTGTGTATGGTAATATCTTGGGTATTGCAACCATTATATGTAAAAAAAAACACCTTGCCTCAAAGTAGGAAGCATCAGATGATTCTTCGGCGTCAACTGTTGCCTTAGTTTCTAGTGGCCTTGATTTCTCTTCTTCCAATAAGTTAGACATGGCTTCCCACAATGTGGTTCCTTTGTCTTTGTTGCAGGTTGTATCGAAGAAGAGTGGTGTCATGTCTCATTTCTTAGATGTAGTAGCTTTTCCCTTTTTCACAATCTTTTCAATCGTTGTTTCCTTCGGTGGTTCCCTGAAATTGAGCAATGGAGATTATTGGATAAACACACAGAGAAAATTAATAGTGAAAATGCAATGATACAGTTAATTCTGAAAGATGAAAAGGAAGAAGCTTTTATTAAAAAATGTAGGTGAAAGATATCAAATCATGTCAAGCCATTTTAAACATAAATTCCATTAAAACTCATTAAATACGCACTAAGGCCCTTTCATTATTCCCTTTATTATTCATTTAAGTCATCGCATTGCAAATGAGTAAGAAATACTTCAAGTTGATGAGTTAAAGCACGTGATGCCAATTATGCAATTGCGATAAACATTATCGCAATATCACAAATCACAACATCGCAATATTAGTTTATGTGTTATTTCGAAGTTTATTGAGTATTTTGCGACATGGGATGTGAGCGGCATACCTTTTATCCTTTTGAGCGCATTTTGTTTGAATGAATAATTATTGCATATAGTGGATTTTTAGTGCGTATCGGACCTGATCTAAGTTATAACAATTTTTGCATACTTCCATCGGGTCCAGGTCTTATCGCATTTCGCAACTTTTTGTGGTTCACAAGTTTGGCCTTTGTGTAAAAGCCATGATGCGATTAGTGTTCGGCTTGTTATGTCGCAATATTGCAAATCATGTATTTTAAAGGTTTTGCTCGCTTGTGCTTTTATGAATGTTGCTATGCGATTGCGATAGGTACTTTATTTTGTAAGAAATGCTTTAAGCCTTAGTTTTAATGAAAAGTTTAATGATACCATAAGTCCATTACGGTGGTCTCTCTTATTGCAATTCACAGATTCTGATTGTTAATTAGCCTCTAACACATAAGGTCCAACGATATGCGATAAAGCGAGAATAGCTAGTCATGAGGGGATTTTGGCTCAATATCCTATGTTTATTAGAAATTTTATTTCTAGTAATTCAAAAAGGAAGCTCTTATGTGCTAAGTTTTTGGAGATTTTTTTATAAAGGGTCCTCATTTATCAATAGAATACTAACTATTAAATCAATAAATGGGGGGTTGTTGAATAATACAACACTCTGATGCTCAGAAAATATGGGAAATTAACCTCGGCCTTTCTACCAAATACCCAGAATAACTCGCGAAGGAATTGACCAAATGTTGACCTTGGAATTAAGGCCCAAATTCCCCTTAGCTCCTTTTGTTGATGGTTGAGTTGGGACCCATGTCTGACCCCTTATAAATTCCAAGAAATTCTCTAAAATTAGGAGTGTGATCCTTGCCCAAAACCTAGAAAAATCCAAAAATGGTTTCCCTTGGTTCCAACCTTCAAAAATTGACCCTTCAGAGCTTGGCCATCCTCTAATATCGAATTCTATTGTTGTGATTGATCATGTCAATATTTTCTCTCCTAACTCTAGCAATCCTTGTCAAATGGCCCTCCAAATGATCTCCTAGCTTCCCAGCTCCAAAATCGCCCAGATGGTGCTGCCCCAAAGAGTCTCACTCCAATGACTGCGCAGTCGTGGAGGAGATGACGTAATCCTGTGTGTGATGAAATGGGAGTTGCATGTAGGATGGTCCTCTTGTCTGTAGCTACCCTTTATACTCCTGAAAATGATGAAGGATGCTCTTGTCTCCCCAACTTCCTGGAGTGGTTCATGATGTGACTGCACAATCACCGCGTTGTTGTTACTCCCCATGTTGCTGCTACGAAATGAGATGAAGAAGAAATCCCTTCTAGGCTGGCACTCGAAGTCCACCGAAGCAAGGGTTGAGATCTTCGGTTGGAGACACTCATGTGCTAAATAACACAGTAACCGAAATAAGCAGCTCGAGCAACTAAGATTGAGTTCAATATGTCAAAAGATAAGATATCCAAATGAGGAGAGTTGCCTTCCTTATATAGATTTCATGGAGCACTTTTCCCTCCATCGTGGATCCCTCATCTAAACATCGATTTCCGCTCCATACAAATCGAACTAAGGAATGCATATTCCCCTAATATGGGTGGCTCCATGTATACTTAACCACACCGAATTAACTTCTAATAAGTCTAACCTCCTAATAAAATCGAATGGACCCCAATCACCTCCAAAATTGGCCCCAAAATGTAGAAATTAATATTGTTGCAAAATAATTTAGGAAGGGACATGACATTGTAACCCTTTTCCAGTTCAGTTTTGGAGCTCTCTCATTATTTTCTCTCGCTCTCTCTCTCACACAGTCTCTTGGACACATAGAGTTTTCTTGGAGCATTTTGGCATTGGATCAAGAAAGGCAAAGAAGGCAAGAGGAAGCAAATATAAAGCAAGGAAAGGCAGGATCAAGCATCTACAACCATATTCTTTGCAGGTATAAATTTGCATGTGCATTTTCCTTGCTAGATTTGGCATGCATGGTATTGCATGTGGTTCTTTTGTTATTATTGCATGGGTTTTTCCATGTGTGACATTGTTTTCAGCCAAACCTTGCCATTTCTGGATAGCCATGGTGATATGGGGTTCTCATGTTTTGGTTGAGCTGAATTGTCGGATGGATTCAAAGCTGAGTGAGGTGGATCTCCAAATGATAGAGCACATGGCCTAGTGGTCCTTGAACCAGACTGTGGATCACGATAAGGCCACTGGCTTAGTGATCCTTGAGCCAGACTACGGGTTGCGGTAAATCCAAGATTGTGTTGCCTCGATGGGCCTAGGAATCATTTCCGGTGAATGACAAGATATACAGTAAAGCCAAGAGGTGGTTTTCTCTTCATTGGACCTAGCAATATCGGTTTTGGGATATTCAGTAAAGCATGGAGAGTGGGTCTCGGTTTAGGCCCTAGTGATCCGGGTTTGGATTGCGCTAAATCCTGAGAGACTAAGAGACAAGAAAATTCCTCACAGTGTAGGTGGAGAAATCCAGTGGCATCAATGCTTGTTTGGTCTAATGATCGGGTGGAGATCATGGTAAAGCATGTTATGATATGTTTATTGTGTTGGCTTAGTGATTCAGGATGGATTATGGTAAAGCCTGGTTTCTATTGATGAGGGTGAGGTGGTTTAGCCTCGGGATGCCCTGGCTGGTTCTTTTGGTTTGAGTCCCACATTCATACTTGGAATATGGCATGGGGGTGAATGGTTGAAGAGAGATTTGACTCAGTCATTCTATGGTTGTGTGGAACATGGTAGTCCCATCTCGGGTTTGGATTTTGCATCATTAAAGAAAGGTTATTTCTCCTTGTATTTCTATGAGCATTATATTGATTTATATGTGGATCATATGGTTGTGATTCCATTGGCATTTATGTTTTTTATTATTTTGGTTGTATGTGTGTTTTATGACAATGGCTATGTATGGCTCTCATGATGTTTTTACTTGTAAATGAATGGACAATGTATCTATGGCCTAGTAGATGATCATGCAACAAATGACATAAGGGAATAATGCTTCATAGCAATTCTCAGATAAGTATGAGACCCCTATGCTTAAATATGTTGTTTACACCTGTGGATTACATATTTATGATATGTTTGACGAAATGTATGTTATGGCTAGTAGGGGTTTGGTTAAGGGTTTGTTCAAGTGTTTACATTTGCATCATTCTTTCCTTGTTATCTCTTTGTTCTGAAGGCATCATTCAATTCTTGGTAGTGACCTGGGATTTGGGCTTGAAAATGTGGTTCAAATCCCAAGGATGCTCACACAACACTGGGAGAAATAGTGCTTGGACGTTGGCATGCCTTGGCAAGAGAGCGTTCAGAGCCTCCTGGACACTGTTAGATCCATATCATGGGAGCGTTTGGGGGTCAAGGGGCCTAAAACCTTGGTGGGACTCAGGGGTTGGTTACCAAAAGTGTTGGGATGGTTCTTAGGAGTCCTATTGTTGATGTTGAAGGTTTGTATGGTGTGTTTATGCCAGTTCCACTTCCTTAACGTGAGTTACGAGGTCAAATCATATCATAGTAACTTCTTGTCACATGTTTACCCTAGTTGACCGGCTACTTGGGTACATGTGGGAGGAGGGTGTTACAAAGTGGTATCAGAGTATGGTTCACCCCTTAGGCTGGATGGGCGATGTGTTGGTCATGCATTCATGTCGGTTGCATATGTGTTCCTTATGTGTTGGGTCCCTATAATACTAGTGATTACCCCATTACTATTGTAGTTATACCCCTTATTTATATTGTTGTGCCCCTATTACCCACATATTGTTATTTCTGTGCCCCATAGAATCCCTCTATTATTATTTTTTGTGGCTTTATATTATTATTGTTAGGTCGGGTGGATTATATTGTGACTCCTTAGACTCCTATATATAGAAAGGAGGTTTTGTCATTT